>JABUQX010001546.1:20000-45000 GCA_015478945.1 Trachelipus rathkii | reverse complement strand
TCCAACAAGTAACACAAGCACTCATTAGACAGCTACCTGTTATTAGAGAGCTGTTGTGTTTGCAGCAGCAATATCTGTACTTTATCTCTCTAATGTCCAGTGGTAGAGAGCCTCGAAACTGCCTTCGTTTATCCTCTGATATTCGATCTCCTCAGCAGTCAGAGCTACTTTTAGTTTATGATTTGGGGGTGCATGCTATGGTTGGTTAGGGAAACCAGAAGTTGTTTTCCATTTCCACATGTAAATTATGTGGGGTAGTGTCTTCTACTCTATTCTGCTATATCTCTTATGTTAACACTATAGACTCAGGTCACTTCTACCAACAATTTTTTTTTTCGAAATTGAAATTCCAAACTCTGATACTTAGATCGCAAAGATTTATAGACTCGATAATTAAATTATTTAAGGCAGATTGAATTTGACCCATATATATTGAGCAATGGGGCGATTCTTTCAAAAAAAACCCTCCTCTTTTGGGGGTTTTCAAATTGAAAATAATTTAATATATAGACTTTTTTTTGGTTTATGCTAACTGCATGAAAAATTCAGGACATTTGTAGTCCGGGGAGATATACATTGATTTTTTTAAGATAAGTATTTAGTTATTCGCCTCATCGCAGTAATTTTCGTAAATTTTTTTTCGCTGGTAGTAACTCTTGTTTTTCAAAAAACAATTTTTTTTTTGGGGGGGGGAATATACAAAAAAATATCTATACGTAAAAAAAAGATTATTCGCCTACCTATATGTCGGTAGCATGCCTGAAATCTTGTGTTGATGGGGTTTACCTATTTGTGAAAAAAATTTAGAATATACTTAAAGTTTTCCTGGTTATTTTTTTAAATGTTGTTTGATAGAGAAGTGAACATTATTGAGATACTTTTTCTTCTTTCCATCCTATAAATGCTAATACGTTTTGTAATGATCAGGGAATGACGGTTGCTTCTGATCATGGAATATTTTACTAGCCGACTTAAGTCCCAACGGGGCGCATAAGGAGGTAAATTAATTCCTCCGGTTCTTTAACGCAATTGAATTGATTAACCTATAATCTGGAAATAACGCAACACACACCAACAAAAAGCAATCACCTCTTTAATTAACACAACGTAGATAGCTGATGTTAGATATATATATAAGACTAACATCCGGCTCACTCTCTTACGACAATAAAAATGAGACTATATATCATAAAGAGAGCCATAGCTATTCTACTCATTCTAGCGGGTAATCAGAAATCGTCGCTTATATGGGCATCATTATCCTTTCGGTGAGGTTCTCATTAAACGTGTGATCTGTTAAAGCTTCAGAGAGATCGGGGTCAGAACAGAATAGCGTCATACTAATATGATATATTTCATAAGTGGCACTATATTATAAGAAGGGCGACAAGAAACACTGTAATCGTATGTTCACTGATACTCAAAAATAAAAGTATACAGAAAGGTCGACAAAGAACTAAGACGTTCGCAATACTGAGAAAAGGCAAGCAAGACGAGCACTGGATCTTGTTTTTATCAGTGGCGAGTCATGGCATACTCACTAATAGACAACTTTTGATACATAAATGACGGTTTGGATGAATGAGTTGGAATAATATACGATAAGGAGAGAAATTAATTGAATACAAAAACACATATTAGATTACCCTCGCTGCTTAATGGGCAACAAGGCGCGATCAGATATCCATAGAGCTATCACATTTCAGAAGTCAGTTCAATGCACAGGAGGGACAATATTTTATAATCTGTTTGACAATTTTTTGATGCAAAGAACAAATTTAGGTCGTATGTTATTGTTTTTACATAAATTTTTACTTTCACAAATAACGGGACCAACTACACAAAGTAGTTAGCCTATAATAACCCCAAAGTACTTAAAAAACCGCACTTAACGTAATTCAACAAATAAACACTACGGAACATTAATCTTAAACCTATAATTGGAATCGGATGACCACATTCGAAACGAAGCATCAGGGAAAAGCAGGTGGGAAACCATTCTCGGATCTCTATGATAAATTATAATAAAGTAGTAAAGATAATTATTCAAAATGGACACATAATACGGTCACCATCTCAATACCTAATTCCAGCATCCTTATATTATATACTAGAACAAGACTTATATGGACGTAATCCATACTAAATAACGTAGTAAACATTTATCAGTCCACAGGTGAGCTTGGCAAACACCGCTATAATTTAGATAGGGTTAGTCCGCTAGCGCAACCTTCCATATCATTAAAGGATTATATCACAAAGGCGCGGAAGAAATACATCGTAGGAAAGCAGATAGAGGCAGGGAGGAAAAATAAAAAAGAGGATGAAATCGAGTATCGAAAATAACCAACACAAATCCTGACGTTGTGAGAAAAAGGTAAGATCCGCTCTTAGGGAGCTCAACTACCGGAACTGTAGTGTACAGAAGCAAATACAACCATGCCGCTACTCGCAGGTACACAGCAAAAGCACGGACGGTCTCTCCAGATATAATAAATGTAGTAATTTAGCAAAGATATGTTAATTATTGAATTATGGACTGAAATAAGTATATTAGACTATACAAAGGAATAAAGTTTAGATTTCTTAGGGAGTAAAGTTATAACGTGTGAAAAAGAAATAGCATTGAGAATAAGAATACTGGTGGTATGTACAAATATCAGATAAAAGATTTCTCACTGTGGCCTACTCAATGTCGCTCTTTCAGAGGAGACAAGAGATCCATATTACCTTTCAAACGATTTTATTTAAAAAATAAAAAAGCGAGAATTAATGGATGTGGATAGATAGTTACATAAATCAATATGGAGAAGTAAATGCCCACACACATTAAATTATCACAAAAAGTTAAGTTCGACATTCGTAAGCAGCCGCAGAACTAGGGAGTAGTGTAGGGTGGATATTGTGATTGGGTGGAATTTGAGTTGACAATAGTTCGAACAATTCTGCTATGCTGAAAAGGGAAAGATGTTTTGGTCGAGGGGGTGTGGTGTAGTTTCACTCCAGCAATTGTAATTTCAGGTAGATACACGAAATTAAAATATCTATGGGGTGCTGATCATCCGGTCTTGATAAAGAGAATAAAAGGTTGTTTAGGATTGAACAGCTTAAAACGATATGGTAAGCTGTCCCCATAAGAAGGTCTAATTCGTCCAAGACTTTAGTAGAATCCATGAAGCCTCTCTCCTGGCCACTAGAGTCGCATGCGCACTAATGGGCTACTTATCAGATAGCTCGATCTCGGTGGCGTCAAAATCTTTCTATCTCCATCTCTAGTCTCCTTCCTCATCTCGTCTGCTCGCGTCTCTTGACCAACTCTCTCTCTTTCGGTAACCCACTACTCGGATCTTCTCAATCGTCTCTGCTCTCCTGCTCTCTCTATATAATAATATATAATCATATATTATATATATACTTATATTTCATATAATGCTATAATAGTATAATAGTATATAATTATATATATACGATTCTATTGATAGGTAATAATAATATTTATCATAGTATAGTATATTAGGAAGTATATATAGGTATTTTAGGTGATTAATATTATATTATTATAATATATGGCCTAGGGCGTATTAATACTTATATATCTAGTATATAACAGATAGTGTAATTAGTTCTGTGTACAACCCAATATACTATAATAATATAGTATAGGGACTGATATTATATATATATAATATATATATTATAGTATACTATCTACTACTATAGTTATATATTATATATCTAAGTATATATATAGTATATATAAAGTATATATAGTGTATATATATTATTATATATATATATATATATATATTATATATAATATATATATATATATATATTATATTATAATAGGGGTTATATATATATATATATATATATTATATATAATATATACTATGTTATCAGGTTCTGTGTAAACACCAAATATATATATATTATTTATATACTTATCTATATATATTTCTATATCTTATATAATATATATATATATATTTATATATATATACCTATAATACTATATACTAACTACCTAGTTATATATTAACTGAGTGAGTAATTTCAGTCTCCCAGTAGATTTATTGCCTAGTTATTATAGTAATTAATTAAATTAATTAGTTTTAAGATGTCAAGAGCCACTTTCAGTTTAAAAAAATCATTGTTAAATGTTAATTTATTATTATATGTACCTTTAAGGAGGTTGAGATTATTTTTGGAAGTTTAACTTATTATTATTACAAAACAATAAGTCTTAGACTAAAGTATAATATATATAACACATAAATAAAAATCTAATATTTTTTTTTTGTATATAAGCAATAAGAATTCTTAATAAGCATCTACTGATATTTCATTTTTAAAAAAGGTGCGGAACAAAAGAGCGGAAACTGTTTTTTTGAATTCGCCGCCGTGGCAAGTCCGTAATTTTTTCCTGACGACTCGCACCTTCCGCTAGTGCCGCACCTATTCTCGGCTAGCTCGCTCGGAGCGGACTAGCGGCTAGCGGACTAAAGAGGGAAGTGCCCAACTCTGATATATATATATATCTATATTATCAATATATATTATACTATATATAGTATATATATAGCTATATTTATATATATATATAATATTTATATATTTATATAGTATTAGTATATATGATATAATACTAATATACAAATGACTGTTTCTTTTTCGAAATTATGAAAAATTGGAAATAGAAGTTCTCTGCAATATCAAAATGTTTTTGAAAAATTGTTCTCTTATTGGGGCTATAATTTGAAGATTCGACCAAAGAACACTTTCAAATATACTCTGTTCAAATGTTTTTAGTTCATAACAATTCATCAACTCAATTAAACTTTTATATTGACGCATTATGAATAATGCCTTTTTTTGCCCAAACTGAATAAAAAACTACACTTTACATATTACATACGAATATATATAGTATATATATATAATATATATATATATATATATATTATTTATATATATATATAGTATATATATATATATTATATATATATATTATATATATTAAGTCATTATATATATATAGTATACTTACTTATATTATAATATGGTACATAAATAGACTAGCAAATTTCTTTGATTTAAAATATTTTTACCTTTTCCATTTCATTCTCTGTAGTTCTTAGGACAGCGTTTTCGATTTAATTGGGCGATCTATTTATAATAATTGGCTATTTAAAATGCTTCTGATATTGAAAATATTTAGTTTTATATGCAAAATAAATCTTACTAAACAAGAAAACCCATTTAAAGTTTGTCTTTCTTAGTTGCGTTCGTTACACCATCGTGGGTCTTGATGAGAATTCATGTTTTTTGTCTTATTTGTTTATGACTTTCTTTTTTAAAAAAATAAGAAAAACTATACAAAAAAATATTATACATCATATCATAGTTATCCAATTGTTACAGAGTCATTCCATTGAAATGTATCCTTCATTATACCAACTCTTAGACAGTAAATGTGTCCATAACAGTGCAAAGACATCACAACTGAGAGTTCAGCGATTTCAAATCCCGCTTTAGCATATAGAAATAATATACACGCTCCTCTGGCGAGCACTAATATCGTCGCTTATCAGTGGTTATAAGCGCTTCCCAATTTTACAATGGATCACCCGGAGAGATACTGCCTTCCATTGGGATTTCTCTCGCCCCTTCTATTGTGATATACCTTAGCCTTGTATTCGGAATAGTTAAATACACACTTGCAGAGCTCTGTGTAAAGTTGCCCCCACATTGCTGCGCAATCTCGCAGTCCAAAACAAAGTTTTTGACTCCTTTCCTTTTTCTCTTACGTGTATATAGAGTCGAATGTAGTCTTGGTTTACCACACTCGCATACCATCATATGGCCCACTTTTTATTTTGCTACGAATCGTTTGGGCCTATAGTTTTATGGCTACACGTCTTTGGAGACAATTTTATATGCAAATAAAATGATTTAATTCCCTCCCTTATTAGAGAGTGGTTAGAAGTGCGCATCATCCTGACACTTGGTAACCACCCACCCTTCTTTTGATGAGTACCTGCAGTCGTAAACGAGGGGATGCAGCCCGTTTACAGTTTTAGGATCCCTTCTTAAGGTTTGTGTTATATAAGAGAGGATTTGTCGACCCCCTACCACATGGTGCCTCTTATTCGTTTGGTAGGTGTACTTCGTCGTAGACAAGGTTACGTATTCATGCACGCCCGTAAGCTAATGGGTTTTAGTGATAATGGTAAGCCTTTGTGGCATTTTAACATTTCTTGGCGCTTTTTACTACAATGGATACGAGGTCGACCAAGTCATGTAGAATTGATATTGTCAAGCCCCCAACCCCTTAGGGTTTGGTTTTTTTTTCAGTAAGAATGAAGATCAAAATAGATATAGATATATATATAGGGCTTACGTAACGCATTATCACAGCACAGGTTACTTGGACAGGCTTCTGAATGCCAGGACTACCAAGTCATGTCAGCGCCACTGATTGAAGAACACAATATTCCCATATATTCATCTAGATTATTGAACTCAACGAATCGTCCAAATACATTAAGGGTTTTCTAAGGTTTACGGATGAGTCGTACTACTAGCTGGAGGGCTGCGTGAGAGAGGAGTCAGTGGAAATTCAAGCAGAGCATAATGTTTTGACAAAATCCATTTAGTAGTTTAACCCCCAACACGGTTATTCATCTATATTCTCGAAGCGCGGCATATGCATCTTCAGCGCATTAACTTCGCAGGCGCTCGCACCTCCCCCAATTCCCCAATGGGATTTAAGTTAGTGGTACAGGAAATAGCAATTCACTTATACAGAGGAACTAGATATTTAATATGAACTAGTTGACAATTACCGACTATCCTATAGTATGCCTTAAGTAGTAGAAAGATAGAAGACAGTGATAGAAAATAGAGATTCGGAGATCTCACCATTGGGGTCATTAAGTTTTGGTTAACTCCTTATTGATAAGTTGGTTAGTATGGATAAGTTCTCTCTTCAAGAGTGGATATAAGAAAGATGCATAAAGCCCTCACGGATAATTCTAAATGAGATAACAGGAATAAAATATTTATGATTGCTTCTTTCATATACTTCGTTGCCGGAACCTTTAATTTGATTTTTATTAGAGTGAACGACCTTTTAAGGTATCTGTTTCACAAAATGTATTTTGCGTTATTCAATTTCATTTTCGTTATTAGAGATAGAACTAAAAGTTACAATTATGTTAAGCTTGGGTGCAATTTAAAGGTATCGTGGTGTTTCTTAATTCGCATGTTGAGGAGTGGTGTGACATGATAGTGATACTTATATCATCAAATATAATTCTGATCTCGTGTTCTTTTGATTGTAGTGTACTCCACAAATATATAAAATTGACAAGCCAATTATTTAAGAAAATGATTTTAAAGTTTTTTATACATTATACTGTAATATACTTCTGATTAAGGAGTTACGCAATTTTATCGAACATTTGCTTTCAATAATCAACATTTGAAGGATTTGTAACTACGTTCGTACTTGTATAAAATCTATATCAAGCTATTAAAATCAATGATTTACAATACTTTGATTAGGCACACATGTTATAAAGTAACTGGAATTAGGAAGTTACGTTTATGTTGTTTAATCAACATTTGAGTTTGTAATACTGTATGATAAATAAAGCTATATATGTATATATGACATGAAGCAGTAAATCAGTTGATCACGGGGATGTGATGAAGGGTGTGACGGGTTGGGTGGCCAGTTTGCGTAACTACTTTACTGCTTTGGGGTCAGTAAAAACAATATATTAGTAAAATATTTAAAATTAAAAAAAAAATCTTAATTAAAAAAAAAGCTTTTTAATAATTTAATAATGAAACAAATTTTAAATGAAATATAAACTAAAAAAAATTAATGTTCAAAAGAAAAAATATAAAAATTATTAAAGTTATAGTCAGGAAAGAAAATGTAAATGTTGCAGCTTAAAAGAAAACTAAATTAAGTTAATATTTGAACGAATAACGAAATACAATGTATGAAGTTGAAGATTTTCATAGGGATATGTATACAGTATCTTTGATAGGTAGGATACTTTGGACCTATTCTGATTAGCGCTCACTTATTTCTATATTATTTCGAGTTCAGGTATTGGCTTAGATTGTTTAGGTTATTTTCAACTAAGTAATGTTAGTTATTAGTTATAAATTTTAATATTAGTGATGACATTAGATGCATTAGTAAAACATTTCAAAAACTAAGTAAATATGTATTGCACGTATAATGTAATGAGTTATTCGATCGAAAAAAAGCCGGATAAACCGGCTTATATGAGACTGTAAGTTGTTGTTTGATGTCCGTGAATAGTCAAATAGCTTAAGGCAGTTGTGGTAGTGTTGTTTTGCAGAATTCTTTGTTTAGCACTTGGTGAATTGACGAGCATTAATTCAACACTATCGTTTTTCCCTATAGTACATGTATGTATATTTGATAAGGTTATGTTAAGATCCCTTTGTCCTTTCACTTATTGGGTGGCCTAGCAGACCAAAAATCTCATATAATATTTATAGTTCTAGAGTTAATGAGTGTAGGATACTGCCTAGGTAACTGTTTAGCTCTTCGGTATGCTTATGCACTGATTTAAATGAGATATCAAGCTCCTATCATAACTGTTATCCTACTTTTGTACGTGAATAACAAACTAGGCGATTGTAGATTTAATCGTTAACAGTAAATGATTTGGTCGGGAATGATGACTTCAATTATAGATTATACTCGGTTCGGTATAGAGTGAATTGGGGTGAAAAATAGGGAGCTGAGAAACCATGTGTGCATATTCTTCTTCATGTTCATCATAAAAATACATGTGGACTGTACTCGAATTTATATATTTTTGTCAATACGAAACACCACGTGTGCAGAATGGGAAGGTGGTCGTCCAAGGTTGCGTAATACGAGGCTAGGCCTAGAGTAATGTTGACTCAGTAATTTGGAAAGTTTTTCCTACAGCAGCCGTTGTCTCAACTTCAAAATGAATTTTAAGAGAGTTGCTATGTTGATCTGATAATTAGGGCTTGGATGAAACTGTTTTCTCAATAGTCATCCTAGTTTGTTGGCATTTCTTTTTCCCTTAAGGCGACTTATTCAAATTTGGTTTTAATTCCGCAATACTTAAACTCAAAGCCAGTCAACACTAAAAAACCAAGGTTTAATTGCCCTAGATGCACCTTAAGTACTACAAGTAAAACTTAGTAAACATTGGCCTTAATATATAATAATAATAATATAAATAATAATGATAATAATTAATTCTTATAAATAATATTAAAATGAATAATAATAATAAAATATTTGTATTAATATAATAAATATTCTAAATTAATGAAATAACTATTGTTATCATCATTATTAACAGTTTCTTGTATATATATATTGATTATTTAATTATTATTTAGTTTTTATTTATTATATCTAATAAAATTAAGTGAGAACCAATAATTTTATTATTCTTATTAATATGTTTATTATTGATTTAATTATTATTATTATTTAGTTAGATCTCAGGATTATTATTATTTTTAATATTAATTATGTATTATTAAATTATTTATTATGTATTATTTACATTATTATTAATTTATTATTTTGATTCATTATTATTTATATAACATGAGTATTCGCTTGCTTTTTATTTTATTATTAGAGATTAATTCTATATGATGAAATTATTATTTAATAATTATTATTATTATTCAATTATTAATGATTTAATTATTTAAATATAATCAATTTAATATTAATATTACTAAAAATTGTAATCACCATATTTAATCAATTAGATATAATAATGGAAATAAAATTAATATTAAAATATCTAATTATTAAAATATTTAGTATTCTGTTTTGTTGGAGATGATTAAAAGTTATTTTTGATCAAGGTAAACAATAGTTGATAGTCCTAAGTTTACCACATTAATTTAACGGTTGAGATGTATTAGTGAGGAAATATTTAAACTTATTTTTTTACGTCAGCAGCAGAGGCAACATTAAAAGCAATTATTTTGAAAACTGAAAATATCATATATGCGGCGTTGTTGACAAATAATAAAATTTATTAACATAATTATAAACTTAGTTGTTTAACTGACGTACTTTGATTATTATTATGTCAATTTATTTCACATCATCGAATAAAGAATTATTGTGATCGTATTTATATTTTAAATATTTTAAAATGGTATCTATTTATTATAATTTTAATATTATTAAATTAATTTATAAAAAATTATTATGAATTATATTTATATATATTATTTTTTATTTTTTATTAAAAATTTATTTAATTATTATTATTTAATTTAATTTAATTATTATTATTAATTTATTATTATTTAAAGTTATTAATTTTATTATATTATTTATTAATTATTAATTAATTAAATTAATTTATGTTATTATTAATTTAATTGTAATTATTTAATTATTGAAGAAGAGTTCAAATACATCTTTGTTTAAAATATTATTATTATTATTTAGCTGCTAAATAAATATTTATTATTATTTAATTTAATTAATATTTATATTTATTAGTTATTTAATTATATTTATATATTACTATTCTTATTAATATATTATATTAACTTTCAATTATAATTTATTGTTCAGCTTATGATCAAGGTGTATTAAATATGCCTTATTCATACTCATATATTTAAAAGGTATAAATTAATTGTAAAACTGGTATTATTAAATGTTATAGATGTAATTTCATATTCTGATTTTACGAATTATTAACGTGTGCACACATTAGTTTGATATAATTATTTGAATTATTAATGAATTATTAATGAAAATGTTCAAATTTTGAATAAAAATATAGGAATTAATTTTGAATTATTAATGAATTAATTTGATTTATTTGAATTAATTTGAATTATTTCGAATTATTTTGATTTCCGAATTAATTTTGAATTTATTTTGAATTATTTTGATAATTACTCTGTTATATTATTATATTTGATATTTTTAAGCTTATTAAAAGTTATTATTCTTGACATTAATTATTAGATTATTATTAAATTAACTGATGAGCTATATAACTGCATATTAAAACATGTAGGATATATATATATATAAACCTATAATATATATATATATATATATATAAGTATATTATACTAATAATAAAAAAAACTATAGTAATATATTTATACTACAACTTTATGATAGAACTCATTAAAACTATAAGACTCGTTTTTGATTATTCTGCTCTGTGAGTTATTATTAATAATAACATTAAAAAACATTTAGCGTATAATGTATAATACTTTATATAGCTACCATATATATATTATAATAATAGCAGTTCCGCAATTTATTATACGCATAATGATTAACAGTATGCGCAAAACTGTAAGGAACGAACTCTTCTATTTAGAGGTAACTATAAAGTGCCGCAAAGATTTTGCGTAATATATCCTTTTTTGGCGCTCTTAAAAAAAATTAGTTGATAGGTGAGAACTATGTGTATAAGTGTGTTTGTTAGTATCATTCTGAACGCTCAGCAAATATGCAATAAAAGCGCGATACATTCTTTTTACTCGTGTGGAATATGTTTCTGATGGCAAAATGGAGCCAAGATTTCTTTTGAACGCTGCCAAAGTAGCAAATGCATAATAGTTTTACACTCAGAAGCGCAAGGATGTCTTCTGCGCGTGTGTCTTTAATCATGTTGATCACGCTTCTTGTATAATTGCTTTGTAGTCGCTTTGTTTAAGTTTGCGCTTATGCCACACACATACAGACTCTGATCAGTATTAATTAGTATTACTCTGTTTAAGTGCTATATGAAACCACTAATGAACAGCAATGACTATGTTAGATTATTATAATATACTTCATTAATCAACCTTGAATATATATCATATATATTATGGTAATATATTATATCTAAAGATGTACCGGGTGAAATAAAGAAGTGATTATATGTGTTGCGAAATTTATCTTATTGATTGTATTGATACTTGATCTTGTTTGAATTTTAATTTGATTAATCATATGATTATTATTTATTATAAATATAAAAATAGTTTAGTAACAAAAGTTAAAATAGTTTATTTTATTAGATTTTAGTAGTTGCTAATCTATTCTAATAATACAGTCAAATAATAATAACAATACATATTAAATTTTAATACCTGATCATATATGATTAAGGGTTATATATATAAAAAATAATGTTTAACTATGTTAGCTTTATAGATATAATATATATCTATACTACTATATGAGAATCAATAAATATCATATGGCAGGTGTTAGTGGTGTATGGTGTTAGTGGTGTATGGTGTTAGTGGTGTATCGAAAATTCTCATATTGATTTTTTTAAATGTGATTGATGTTTTTAAAATAAAATTTTACTAACATCAGAAAATGTTTTTATTAATTTTCATGTAATTGTTTTTTTTCACGTTAAGTTTACTTACAATTTTATGTTCAAATGAACAGAAATAAAGCAATAATCGCGATGACCAGCGGCTGGAAAGCAGGGACTTGGTCGATGGGCCGTTTACGCTACTGCTTTACATACTTTATGGAGGTCACATGAAGTACGCTACTTATTGGTCTTAAGCGTCAGTAAAGCATAGGTCGCTGGCAGGATGGGAAAGGGCTTGTATGTTTTAAGAGGCAATAAATATCATATATCATTTAAATTCAGAGCTAAAGCAGTAAAACACATGCGCTTGGCCGGATGGAAAGAGGTGCTTGTAATGTGGTTGTTTGCGTAAACCTACATATTCACTACATAGACATACATATTTTTAACAAAAATTAATTTTCATTTTAGTAAAAATCATATGTTTTTAATTTGAAATAGATGTTTATGAAGAAAATAATTTTTAAAATAATAAATTAAACAAATAAACTTATGAAATAGATAAAAAACATTTAAATAAAATGTAGACAAAAGAAAATATAATATTTTAGGGAAACAGGAGAAATGTGAAAGTATAATTGTTTCAGGTAAAAAAAAATGAATGCACTGCAAATATTATAGTCAACTTTTTTAAAGTCTTTAGAAGAAGGGTTCTAAATGAAAGAACATTAAAATGTATAATAATACGTGTTTTGAAAAGAAAATGGAGTATACAAAATTAATTAAACTCATACGACGTAAAGAGAAAATATATTTATTTATCTTGAGACAACGGAATAGCGTCAACAAATTAGAATTCGATTGGAATATTTTATGCATTCGCGTGCAATATTGCGCTCCTGCGGGCGCATCGTCGTTTCGCTCGCCAGCTGCGCCTGTGGTGCTGTCACGGTAACGCTGTTGAATTCCTCCACTGAACCAGTTAAATAATAATAATTAATCATAGATAATAATAATAATAGATCAACTAACTAATAGAATATAATATAATAAATAATATAATATAATAATACTAATGATAATAATAAGATAATAATAATAATAATAATAATATTAATAGTATAAATAATGTAATATAATTAATAATAAGAACAATAATATAAGAACAGATAATAATATAATAAATTGTCAATACGGACTGAACTACTTCTCCACTGTTTGATTAGTTGAAAGCCAGTGTTTTCGAACTCAAACCGCATTATTGAGTTCTTAACATGACTTTGATACGAGTCCTAAAAGCAAGTTGTTGTTATTCACAAGACCGATTACATTTGCTGACCTCAACAGCTCTGACTCCGTGCCAAAGTCGTTGACTTCTTAAACGTGTTTTGTATTCCTTCTTCAACTGTACCCTCTGTGGTTTATTTCTGTTTTCTTCAAGGACCCACCCTGGGACGCTCTCAGACACCCCGTAGGGACTTGAAACCTCAAAATCATGTTCTACTTATTCGTAAACAAAGGGAAAGACACCACACTTGGTCCATTATATACTTATTTCAAGATTCGACTCCAGCTACTTCTCAGTTATCCGTATCATGAGACTACTCAGGATCCGACTAATTCCCTGACTCCAATTGCTTCGCTGAAGCATGTCGGCTGCTTATATCCTATTTAGCTAAAGATATAAAAAAAAAAAAACTTTTTGGAGTTAAACTCACTAAGTTCAGGTTCATAAACTCAGAAACCAGTCTTCCAGAACTCATTGACGGTCTTACCTACTTTCGTATCTCCTAATTTGACACGTCAAGTGTCAAAATCTAACAATGTAACGGAAATTTCCAAGTCAATGGCCGATATGACCCGGATTTCCTGGCATTCAGAAACTGCAGATCCTTCGAAAACGCCTCTCAAGCACTGGCGTGCAGTGTTCCCACTGGAAAATATCCTCAAACGTCTCCGAAGTTAGGGGTCTTGACCAAATCAGATGCTGACATGACTTGGTCAATCGTGCCATATAAAAAATTCGCCCCTCCATAAATGCTAAAAAGTGTAAAAAGCTTAGCATCATATAAGGCCATATAAAAAAAAACAACTTAGATGGGGCCGCACCCCCATACTGCAGTGCACTACTAATACGTAGCCTCGCCTACGACGAGGTGACACCACCAGCAATAAAAGTACCATGTGGGTAGGGGATACGAACTCTCCAAGACACCCTGAGGAGGATCCTAAAACTTTAAAGGGGGATGCAACCCCGAAGGGGATGCAGCCCTACGTAAACCTCTTCTACGACGAGGTGACACCACCAGCACTAAAAGTGCCAAAATTGATGGGGATACGACATATCAAACACTTACTACTGGGGAGATGAAAATTGCAAGTTTAAGGGAGGCTGCACGAATACGTAACCTCGTCTACGACGAGGTTACGTTATCAAAAGAGGGGTTACCAAGCTTCATGGGGAATACGAGCTCTCTAACACTCCCTAAA
Organism: Trachelipus rathkii; assembly: GCA_015478945.1. Taxonomy (NCBI): domain Eukaryota; kingdom Metazoa; phylum Arthropoda; class Malacostraca; order Isopoda; family Trachelipodidae; genus Trachelipus; species Trachelipus rathkii. The sequence continues at coordinate 30,157 of JABUQX010001546.1, read as the reverse complement.
AGGGGAGGGATAAGTTTGTTATAAATTGCTGACCAAATCGTTAGCTTAACTACTGATGTGCACTACATGGTTATGAGGATCATCAGAGATCTACCGCACCTCCTTAGGTTTCAGTGGAGCTTCGGTATTCCAAAAGAATTAGAAAACTTGGAAATCGATTTAAATCTACAGCATGGGGACTATTTTTCAGGGGTAGAATGACCTATTATATACTGTTACAAAATTTTAAATGATTTCTACTGAGTGACTTACTTTCTAAGTTAGTATATGTTCTTTAAAAATTTATGTTATAAATCAGTGTAATTTCTTATTCGATCTATTCAGCTAATGTGTGTAACAATTGTGTATACAGTATGAGTAATTTTTAAATAATTGATATAATATCTTAATATTCTTTTCAATATGTTATTTATATGTATAGTTATACATAATAGCTGATAGCTTGCTAGCTTTGCAATGTTCTTATATTATTGTATTCTTTTAGGGATGACTTGTTCTGTGTTTCTTAAAACCTAAATAAAGAGTTTTACTACACTTATTTATGCCATAGAGTGATGTACATCTATGTACGAGGCTGACTTACATACCTCAGATGTGTACATCTATAACAATCATTGGCGAACCGATGTGTAATAGCTGTTGTAACTAAGAGAATCCTTTAGCATAAAAGAAACAGTCAAGGCACCTACTCTACCCCCAAGTGGGAGGTGTCAGAGATTTGAATGTAATTGGTTTGAATCCGAAAGGAGCAAAAGCCAAACTAAAGACGGGACTGTATTCGTAACCTGCCAAGTGAGAGATCGTGTTAGGACTAGTGAGTCAGGGTTTATATACTGACATTGCTATAATTTACGAGATTGATTTAGTTAAATTATACGCTTATATATTGCCCAATTAACGGCACTAATCATATTCTAATTGTTGATTACCATATTGCATATTTGAATTGTTTTAATAAATGACAAAGTGACACATCTTTCATTCTCACACATTGATTTCGATTTATTACTATTCATTAAAAGGACTTGAGTAGCTCAGTCCAAACTTCTGGTCGACCCCTCGTGACAAAAATTATTTACCTGTAATTAATAATCTTCTGTTGTGGAGTCAGAAAATTTTAATAATTAACTGTAACAAAATTTTTATCGCAATAAAAATTTGTGTGTGTGAGATAAAATTAACTGTGCGCATAATCAAATTGTGATTTGTGTATAAAAACCGAAAAAAACAAATTTGTGTTTTCATAAAAAAAAAAAAAAAAAAAAAAAAAAAAAATTTTGCGGAATACGCACCTTTTTCCTGTGCCCCGCAGGTCATTTTAGGGTCACGAATTTGGTCATCGAGGGTTCGAGTAAAAAGGCATCATCATATAGATGAGCTTTCTCTCTCTCTCTCTCTTCTCTCTGACATGGCATGAAGACTCAAATCTTTATCAATATTTGAAAACAAACGTAGTAAATGAACATACTTCTTGGATCGTACTTCTATCGTAAAATAAATAATATATATTATATATTCTATACTATTATATAAATTTAATTTAGGTATAAGTTAACTATATAATCTTTCATATATTAATATACACATATATATGTATATATATATATATATATATTAATATAGAATAAATTTTCTTATCAATGATATCGAATGAAGCCGAATTTCCTGAAACTTGTATGAGTGGGTTTGAAAAAAAGGTTAAAAAAAAATCTCTAAAAAGTTATTAGTCTCCTAATTTGTTACTTATAACATTTGTCTAGGGAGATCCGTATCATTAATAGCAACACTATCCGATTTTCATGGAAAGTAAACGGAAGATAGCTGCAAAGAAAGAAAAAGTAAAAGAAGCCTCGCGAAAAATAAACCTGAAAAAGTTATGCGGTCTTCCAATTTGATATTTGCAATCGTAGAATTAAATGATAACGTCAGTATATATCATCTCATTTTATATTTAAGCTTATGGTCTTGAAGATATTTACATTTTTCCACACTACCGGCTTGGATACGTCGGTTATGAAATGTTCAGGTGCCATGCATTTGCATTATTTCATTATTTTACGTTTTCAATTGTCTAAAGCTCATTTCAAATTTTTCCAACAAGTTTCATGAAATTCGGATTCCTCGGTATATTCTATATATATATTTGAAAATATTTTTATCATATTATTAATATTATGGTTATAATTGTATCCAGAATCATTCTTAATAGATGAAACACATAAATGTAGTAAATATATATCAGCTATATACTGAATGTATCTGATATATATATATATATTATTATATATCTATACCTTTGTGAAGAATCCCCACGGTAAGTGTAAACCTATAACAGTCATTGGTGAGCCTACATAAAATAACCGTTGTAACTAAGAGAATCCTTACCATAGAAGAACTCTGCATATAATATAATACCTGACTGATCTCAAGAGGATTATTTTTAATCAATTTGCACACTTTAATAATACACCTAGGAATTTGTCAATACTTTACAAATTATACATCCTTCTATAGGCTGAGAAAATTTCATTGTCATACAAATTAAAGACAATATTTATTTGTTTGTTTTTGTTATTATTTCGCGAGTCTTGATCCACTGAGTGCCTGTTTGTAAAATTGCGAGTCAAATTGATGTCACGATTCCATACCAATTCAATATCAAGCATTGCTACTCATCCATATTCTATCTTTACAGAGGGAACAAAGTCCAGCATGACAGCCTTTTTTGAGCTTGCTTCAACACCACGATGTGAAACATTCGATGATCTCTTTACGATAAGTTCCTCTATGTTTGCCAATCTGAGCATCCAGTGCATTTTCTTCATCGAATCTTTCTAAACTAAATCTCTCTGATTCTTTTGTTATCAATAGAATATGTTTTTAACTACAGATAGAATTCACGCTTAACTTTTATTACATTAGTTAAAATAAGAAAAAGTAAAAAGAAAGAGGCGCGTCTCACAGTGAAAATTTGGAAATTCTGGTTCATTATTATAATTATTTTCTATTACATATATAATATATATATTATATATATATATATATATGTATATATATACAAAAAAAAAAGTATATCTAATAGCACTAATAATAATAAAAAAAAATTATATTACTAGTAAGTATGTTATAATATAATATTATGTTCGAAAATCGTCAATGCCATGCGAACACGACAAATACAGTTGCCTGCATAATTGAATGTTTTGGATACGACCTCGGTGCATCGCAGAACAATTTATTCTCAGTAACAGTCGTGTGGAATAGTTGTGTTTGAACAATCTCTCTCTTCTCACCCTATTCTCTTCTCTCTTCCTCTTCTCTTCCTCCCCTGCTCTCTTCTCTTCACATCGACTCCTTCACCCAACCGCTCCCTCCACACACCATCTGCAGTGTTTTTAATTGTTGCGTTTGTCATCAAACATACATATGACTATAATAGCAATGGTGGTTGATTAGACGAGTAAGAAAACGTGTTGTAACACGGCCGTGTAAACCGCTTTGTTTAAAGCTGAAGGAAGATAAGTCATCGAAGGAGGAGGCGCACATGGGACCACGTTCCCTCACCTCATCACCTTCGTCCTCGTCGCTCTTACCAAAGACGATTTATGATTAAGACTAATAAGAACTCTTTTCTTTATAAACAGTTTACGTCTCGCCTTCTCGCTCCTCATGCTCTCTCGCGTCTTCTCTCTCGTCGGTTCTTTCCCAACTCCTCATCTCTTTCTCTCTCTCCTCTCCTCTCTCTCTCTCTCCTCTTCTCTCTGCTCTCTCGTTCTCTCTCTCATCTCTCTCTCTCTCTCTTCTCTCTCTCTCTCTCTCTTCTTCCATCTCTCTTTCTCTCTCGCCACATATATCACTTTCTGCTCTTCTCTCTCCTCGCCTTTACATACAACGACTATATTCATTCTCACAATCTTTTAATATATGTATGTGATTTGGGATGAGTCCATATGTAACCGGTATCAAATTTTTTTTGTTATCGTATCGGTTAATTTTTTAGTATTGTTGATTGTGTTCATAACAAAAAAAAAGAAGTAAAACTATAAACTGGTATTAGTGGTACTACAAACCATCACCGATTTCCACTATTTGAGATATCGAGGTCCATTATGTAGCTTTTCGCTTATGTTAGTTCATGTATCGTGAGTCTTAAGTAATTCGAACGTTTGGCATTGATAAAAAAATCAGATTTCGATTCATGCCTTTAATATAATATATATATCATGTTATCAAATATAATATATATATATATATATATATATATATATATATATATATATATATATATACTATATATACCTTTATTATATCTTATAAATAATTCTATCACTATAATATCATATATATATATAATATTACAAAATATGTTACTATTCCTTATATTATTATATTATATAAATATATATATTATAGCTTCATATATATAATATTTTATATATATATATGTGCCTTTATTTTGATCCAACCTCCGGTCAGCTTTTGAATTTTTTTTTTTGTTTTTTTTTTTATTTTCATTTATTGCTAGGTCAAACTAATTACACTAACAAATGTATTTTGAGAAGTTAGCTTTGCTTTAACTTAAAGAGTTCCAAATATTATTAATATTATTTAAATATATCCACATTTTATCAAGAAAATTCTTAAAATATTGTTTTGAAATATTCAAGGAAAAAATACTTACAGAAACACCAATTGCATATTTGAAATCTTAGAGAAAATTCTTAAAAAAGAAGAATAATAAAATAATAAAAAGAAAAAAAAAAAACTTATAATTCATAAATGAATAAATCTCGAAAAGTACGAGACTTACAGAAATAACTACAGATATATATTGTTGGAATCAGCGTTAAAAACTTATTACAATAATGTAGAAAATAGAAACATAGAACGTATTAACATAGAACATAGAAACATAGAAAATATGAGGTAGAAATATAGGGCGTGAGCCGACGGGGACCAGGGGGGACGTTTTCCAATCCCGTAGGGAGGGCGCGAGAACCCCGCGCCAACCCCAAATAACCAAAAGAATCGGCGGTTCCGGAGCCCTCCCGAGGGGGGGGAAAATGATCTACCCTGTTCGTTCCCCCGGAAGGCCGAGAGACCCCACTCCTGCCATCGGTCCTTGGGTATTCCTTAGTTAAAAAAAAAAAATTTGAAACTAGCTGAATAGAAAACTATCTGTCCTATAATATTTTTGAATCATGTCCCCTAAATTGACTGTTAAGCTGAAACACTATATCATGAGAACTAAACTTATATTAGATTCATATAATAAAACATACAAACAATACAATAATATCAAAACCTGACCGTAATCTTTAAGACCACTAGCGAGTATGACTACTAATCACTATATCACTATATAATATATAATATATATATATATATATATATACTAATTAAAATATAATATATGTATAATATATATAAATATATAATTTAAATATATATATTATATATATAATAATATATATTATACAATATCGTTAATATGCGAAGAAATTCAGCATGGATATTCTGCAAAATAGTACAGATAAATGTTTCAATAAACGTTTCAAATCCGAAAACGCTCGTTTCCAAATTACAAGGTTGAAACTTATTGGGACAATATCTGATAATATTCATGCCCGTCCCGTGCACAATCTCAACTCTTATAATATAAGCCATAATAACCGTTATTAAAGTTACCTACCTGTTATTTGACTAGTTCCGTATAGTATGATTATCTAATCGTAGTCTACCAATAACCGCAAGGTCACAGGCTGGCTAGCGTCGTTCATTATTCAAGCGTTAGCTGAATAAGAACAACGTAGTTTAGAATAGAACGGCTAAGTGCTTTTAAAAACTGTACGGCTCGTCTCCTATTTACAAAGTGTATTTCAATTCTTAGTTTATTAAATAAAAAATATAATTAAATAATTAAATAATATAGACAAATAAATAAATAATTATAGGTAAAAAAAATATATGAATATCAGACTATAATTCTTATATAACGTAAGAAACTCTCGCACGCACAACCAAGCTTCACACGCTTATTATGATGAATTCTTTATTATTTATATTTTAGCCGAAAACTTTTACCAATATCTGACGATCAAGGATGGATCTCATTTGAGGCCGACTTCACTCAGGCCTTCGGTTCCATCTCGTCTTCTGCTCAGCTTCCCACACGATTTATCTGAACTCAGCACACCTTCCCCCTGCATTTCACACTTTCCCTACACACTACCTCTGAGCATCATACCTTCGTCCGCCCCTTCTCATCCAACACATACCCCTAATAATATTTAAACTCAGACACCTTTCTGTACCAGCTGCTCTCATCACATCTAACGATAAACTTTTCAGCGCAACTACTGAGAGCGACTGTCTCATCACTAACCTAACCTTCTTATCCTACGTTTATTCTCAAAACTCCCCTCCTTTTACACTACCTGCAAATCTCTCTACCAACCCATCCTACTCAACTTTCTTCAAATTCTCGCTCACACCATCAGCAACCATCAATCTTCCCGCCTATTATCAGGTAGGTGCACCCTCACTCATCTCCATCACCCTCATTCTATACACCATTTCCTGCCCTCACCCTACCTCGAATTCTTCTCATAACTCCCATCTCATATACCCTACAGTTGATATAACCAATGAGACATAACACAACCTGTCCTCATCACCTATAATCCCAAACCAAGTCACCATTGAACCAACTCCCATTTATCTTAACACTGCCTACTTGTCTTCACCCTAACGAATTAAGCATTATTATTTGATTCCTTCAGAAGCCCTAACCACCACACCATATTATACTAAACCACTGCCAAAAAGCTCCCATTTCAACCTCTCAATCTCATACCGCCTGCTCGCAATCCATAATAACCTAAATACAATTTATTTCTTCTCCCTCATATTTCTCAATCATTTGTTTCAATGTAAAGATTTATCCACCCCCACTCTTCCGTACCCACTCCTAACGCAACTCTACTTGTTCTTCAACTCATCAATCCTGCTCAAAGTCACCACTGCTCTTCTTTGTACGTCTCCTCCTCATTCCTCTTTCGATCCAACTTCCCCATAGTACCCCCTAACCTTCAATAAAACACTATAACTTATTCCCCACGCGTTCTAGTCTATCATTTCTATCAGTTCTCCCCATTTTCCTTCTCCTTACCCTTCATATAAGTGGTACCTATTACGCTTCCTCGCTTCAAATCCCTTGGAACTAACCCCTTCAAAACTGCTTTATTAACAAAACCAACTCCAATTCCACTCAAATCACCACTCGTCTCCGTTTTCTTTAATCACTCCTCTTTCATAGAATTTTCATCTATACCTGCAGATCTTTACTATTCTCAATCTTTTCCACTTCCTAACCCCATACTACCTCCTCTCTCATAACCCGATCCTCGCCTCTCGCCATACATCACTAATCCTTCTTGCATAAAGACTCAGTAAACCCCACACACATCAGCTATCACCGTCTTCAATGTACTGTTAGATTTGCAAGCCATTTTCGAAAGTGTTCTTCCACACCTCACCCTTCTCCATACATCCACTTTCATCGTTTACAAAAGCCCATTCCCTTATTATTTTACTTCTAAGCAGATTCCCCTTATTCTTCATTTTTTCAAACCACTTTCTCGCGCTTTTCTTCCAGAATGAGCTCCCTATTCCTGCCTTGTTAAGTTCCCATTACATCCTCCTTCAATACTGTTCATTTACTACCTCTTGTTTCTCCTACGTATGCCACCTTATAGTATTTTTTTTTCCTCGCTTGATATACATTCCATTTTAGCATCGTTTCTTTTGAGACTCATCCATTCCGCTTTAGTACATGTCAACTCACGCTTCTCTTTCTTTGTTAACTTTAAAACCGCTTTCAATCTCACCTTCTTTCCATCTCCACCCTTTCTTCCAACGTTTTCACTTCTACTTTACGCACATCTACATATTCCTTTGCACTACTAACAATGCTTCTCTACATTTCGGCCCCCAAATTGTGTTCTTAGTAAAACAGACTTGTTCACATTCAAGCCCGGTTTATCTAGTCGCACGCGGCTCGTTCACATATTTTATCCTTATTGTCTTGTGTCACTTAACTCTAACTCTTAATTTACCCTACTTCCTTCCTTATATCACCTTCTCCTCCATCCAAGCCCCACTAACCTAAATTTTCCATAGAACAACATAATGACCCGATAATCCCATTCCTAAACCCCTCACGGTTTTAACATCCAACACATACTTCAACAATCTTCTCTTTCCACCAACACAAAAAAAATCATCACTTTTGCCACTTCATATATACCACTCTACCCGTACACCGAACTCTAGGTATAACTGTATGTGATACTCTTGTGTTTCAAAGAAAGTATTACTTAACAACACATACTCTCTCTTCACGAATCAAGTCCCTTGCCTATCATTCTCATTTTCTCCCGCCACGCCCACAAACTACCTGTATACCACCCTTTTTTGTTCACCTACTCGCACCATTCAGGTCCCCAACAGCTAGTCAATCTGAAGCTCCTAACTCACCCCATCCAGAACATGATTCCAGATTATCCCAAAATCAAAATCGTATAAACGCTCTTCAACGTTTCCCCCTCAGATGGACCCATACCTCACTTACGCTCACATCATACCTTGAACTTCTTGCAAAACATTTAAATTTAAACATCTAGAATTCCTAGATCACCGCAAATGCCTATCTTACCTCACAAGTCTACCATAGCTGTTGTTAACCACTAGGTCACTTCATTTCAAAATGCAACTTCCTTCTCTCTCTCCAGTTCCTTTCCACACCAGCCACACACACACTATTTCACACCACACCACTCATATTTACCGTTTCCTTTCATATTTTTGTTCAGTCAACAGCGAAAAGCAAATTAAAATTGCCTTTCTAATTACATTCCATCACTCTCTTCCTCAAGCATTTAATTTCCTCTGACATTCCTATGAACCCATACGGATTCATCACAATTTCGCCGAAAGATAGGAAGGCCGTTTCACGTGGCCGATCTCACGACTGTTCTCCGAGGCCTTGCATTAGTATTCCGTGCAAGAAGATTAGATGGCCTGTAGGCAGCCAACCCAACTCCACCGTCCCTTAGTCGCCTCTTCTTACCCGACATCGCAGGACATACCGCATGTGGGTAATTCTTCTCCTCCCCCCAACACGCACAGGGGACTATGAGTAAGTAAGGATGCTTGTAAAGCCTCGTTATTCGCTAGAAGAGCGGTGTGTAACTTTACTCATGTTGGTATACTGATTACCTTGGATAAATGGTGGTCAAGTTAATATGTTTCTGGTAAGGATGAGTGGTAAACAATAGAACGTCCAAAAGACTAGAAAAGTCGCAACCATTAAAAACGATGGGAGGCCTAATTATTCAAACACTTCTGAGGTTATGCGCGTTAACTCTTCCCGCTATTCATATATACTACTATCATATATACAATATATATATTAATATACGTATTATAATGATATATATATATATACTTATATATTATATATACATAATATATGTACATTTAATTTATAAATATATTCTTATAGATATATCATATATGAATTTATTTAAATACATAGTTTAAGATTTAATAGGTTTATTTTTTTTAAAAAAATAATTTTCGCTAGTCGTAAGTTCTTAGTAAGTATCTTAATCAAAAAAGTCAAAATTTACATGTGACAGCAGCCATTTGCTTATTTTAAACTTTTTATGTATAATTATTTTAAAAGTGCAGTTCTTACTCTTATTTATATGTAGGATAGAAAGTTTGTTCGTTGATTATTCCTAAATAAATAGCTGTTCTGTTACTGCAGATGGAAGAATTTTCTTTATCAAGTACGTGTATTAAATTTTCTTTATTTTTAATCTTGGTTAAACAGAAATAGTCAAATCCTAAAGATTTAGAAGGATTTAGATTAAGAATAATATACAAATGTTTGATACGAACTTACCAGTTTGTAAACATTTTTTTTCCTTACTTCTCCCCACAATTAATAATCAAAATAAAACGATCGTGTCTTATTAATTATAACTTATCTTTAATAACCAATTTATTACGATTGTACTCAACATTTATCCTAAAAAAAAACTGTTCTTCAAGAATGGTTTCTATTTCTACAAAAACGTATTCACTCAGCA
>JABUQX010001546.1:0-2500 GCA_015478945.1 Trachelipus rathkii | reverse complement strand
CCTAAAATCCTCTATGTTTCGGCAGAACTTATTAAGAACATCCATAAATCTTGTTCCTTCCTACAAGATAGGTGGAATTATGGAAAACACATAACATCACAGAGCATCGATGGGCGCGACTAGCATTTTCCCAGGAACACCTACATTGGAACATGGGCGATTGGGCTGTTTACAGATGAGTTTAAAGTCGGTCTCCACACCTCCAATCGGAGATCCAGAGTCTATCGACGACCTAGTGAGAGGTACCCTCAATGTAATAAGTCAGAAGTATTGCCATTTGGAGGTGGATCTCTCATGGTCTCGGGATGCATATCTTTAACGGGTTCCTTACCCGCCTCACGTTATATCGCAGACATCCTTGATCTGTATGTCGTGCCATATGACCCCTACATCGGTGACGGAAATTCGTCCATAAATTGCATAGGACAACGCAAAGACCGGCAACAAGGCACAGGTGTGTTCGACCGAATACAGACCGTGGTAAGATTAAATGCAGGACATAATAGATAGGCCAGCATACAGTACCGACCTAGACCCAATTGAACATGTTTGGGACATGAAACGGCGGTTGCGACAGCTACAGCCACCGCCAGGAACCCTCCAGGCAATGCGTAGATTGCCGTGGAGGACATTCGGCACCTTATTGAGAGCATGCCACGACGGTGCCAAACCATCATCCGTGCCAGAATTGACCATACACGTTATTGAGTACACCATCCATATACAAACGAACCCTTCACCGCTGAGATAACGAATATATACCTCACGTATGAGAGGACGCAGTTGCCAAATTACAGGAGACCATTTCACAGGTCTTCCTGCCAGGGTATTTTCCTACGGAAGCCCCTCGGCAATCTTACCACGAGTGTGTATTGTATGGTGTCCCTGGAGTAGCAAATATTGAAGTTATTTGCATAATAAAAATGTAGCACGCAGGTTCAGTTCATTATCCTACTTATCGTCACCATGTTAACGTCATATGAGCCAGTGGTGCGTTAATTTTGACTTAGATATACAAGTTACTATATATATATTATAATATATATACCCTCTTATTTTTTACAAATAGTAGGGCTTAAGAATATATATATAAGCATATTTATATAATAGTAGTACGATATATAGTATCGTATATAGATATATATAGAGTATATATATATATATATGATAAATTATAATATATATATATATATATATATATATATTGTAAAGAAGGTATTTGATATTTATTCACAGGTGGTGTGAGAGTTATTGTCCGGAATTGGTACTCTCCAATTTAGAGGTCCGGTTGTTCCTATACTTACGCTTCCGCATAATAAATATGATATATGTATATGATATATATATAGATATACCCAATATACGTAACATACTGAATATAGTATATGACTATTATATATATATATATATATATAAATATATATATATTCCATGCAGTTCATTTATGGGACACAGATAGTACATATATAAAAGGTTTGGCCGAGCATCGGAATTTTGCGCACCGCACCGCACCAGGGTAAAACGCACCAACCTTTATTTTTAAAAAATTGCACCTCACGGTACACTGCATTTGTGGTGGGCGCACCGCACCGCACCTGTGCGTTCGGCCAACCTAATATATATATATATATATATATATATATAATATATATATAGTATATTTATATATATATATATAATATATATACAGTATATATATATATATATTATATATATATATATATATATATAGGACCTCTTCTGTTTTACGACTCCGTCCAAGTTTTGAATTTTTTTTTTTTTTTTTTTAATTTATTTTTTGTATATGATCCTAACAATCAATTTAAGTGGTAACGGACCTTGATTCAAAAATATATAGGACCTTTACGTTTTTACAACTCCATCAGTTTTAATTTTTTTTTTTTTTTTTTTATTTTTTTTTTTACTTAAAGGAATACCCAAGGGTTTAAACCGCAAAGATGGCAGGAGTCGGGGTCTCTCGGCCTTCCGGGGGAACTACAGGGTAGGGGACTATTTCCCCCCTCCGGGAGGGTCTCCAGAACCCCGCTCTTAGGTATTTGGGTGTCGCGGGGGTTCCTCGGCCCCTCCCCTTACGGGATATGGAAAACGTCCCCCCCTCTGTCCCCGTCGGCTCGAGCCCCTAATTTTTTTTTTTTTGCCGTTTTTTTTTTTTTGTAATTTTTTTTTTACATTTTTATATATATATATATGCTGATTCCAAATATTAATTGGTTTTTCTGTAAGTGTCTTACTTTTTGAGATATTTAATTTATGGAATTTTTTTTTTTTTTTTTTTTTTTTTTTTTTTTTTTTTTTTTTTTACATTTGTGTAATAAGCTTTATACGCTGATTCCAAATTTGTAATTGGTTTTTCTGTAAGTGTCGTACTTTTCGAATATTTCATTTTTAAAACATATTTTTAACAAAAATGTGATTTTTAAAGATTATTTAAAAATACTTCGAACTTTTGGAATCATGTCCGTTACACTGAAATTCATTG
>JABUQX010001545.1:0-5000 GCA_015478945.1 Trachelipus rathkii | reverse complement strand
ACTTAATAACTTCAAAATTCGTACACTTTTTCACGTTCTAAAGATTTAAAATCCCCTAAAGAGTTGTTACTCCTTCCGTAGTCTACTTGTATAAGTTGTCTGTTGGCCTTGTAATGGCGGCTACTTTTTTGGAGTCTGCGCCAGTAGCCCTTGCATCAGGATGCCAAACATAAGGGTTTCTTTCCGCACCAATCTTCCTTCTGGTCCTCCCCTGAATGGCTTTCATCTTATACCTTAGCCATAGCCATGAAAAAGCACCATCCCATCACTACCACATGACCCTTCTCGATTCTTGCCTCCTCACTGATTCTTACGACCAGGAAAATCTGTGAGCGAGCCTCTACATTTCATGAATTGGAGCCTGAACTCAACTCTGATTTATTTTAATTTTAACTTTAATAATCTTCATTATATATGTCTTTTAAAATTTTTATTTTATTATACTGTTATAAATACTGGATTTTTAAGTTTAGTAAGTCCCAAACAACCAACCATTCTATGTATAATTTTGGTATAAATAGTGTTCCGATCTTATCTTGTTCATTCATTCTTTTGGTTGATCCAGTTATGTAAGGTTAGTAAAACGAGGTTATTAATAGATTTAATTTTTGTAATTTCTATATATTTTTATCTGTTTATAATTTTATATTTTATATATTTTATATAATCGCAAATATTGTAGACATTGTTTATTTATAATTTATTATTTACTTACAGCTGATGATGCGCTTAGCTATAGCGCGAAACGTCCTTAATAATTGTTCTTTCCTGCCTTCATCTTTATATATATATAATATATATATATATATAATATTATAATATATATATATATAATATATATATATATATATATATTATATATATATATATATATAATAAACGGCCTTGGTATTACACACCATTGCCACCCTAACAAATTAGCATTTGTTAGCTTAAATCACAGAATCAATAAAAATAACTTTAATGTAAAGCGAAGTTGAAAAATAAATATTGATAAGATATAATATAAAATTTTTAACTTATATATATATATCATTATATATATATATATCATATATATATATAAATATCTATAAAGTACTATATATATATATACTATAATATCTAGTTATGAATTTTATTAAATATATATATAATATATATATATATATATATATAAATATATATATATATATATATATATATATATATATATATATATATATATATATATATATATCATAATAATCAGGATGGAAACACTTTATGGCTTTTAAAAATATCATATATTTTAAAAAAAGAAAATAAATAACATGATTTTTTTACCTTTTTTATTATTATATATATTATTATTATTATTATTATTATTATTATTATTATTATTATTATTATTATTATGTGTTTTTATTATGATTAATATTATGATTATTATATTATTATTATATATATTATTATTATTATTATTATTATTATTATTGAAAAAATTAAAGATAACCAAAAATAAGCTCTACTTACAAAGTTCTATTTCTTTGTTGAGTGACCTCCTGAAAGTAAGATCGTTATATAAGGCAGAAGAGTCATACATATATTAACGAGAAAGCGGGCACAACCTGGAGGTACTTCGCCACCATTGCCGGCTTCGCCCAGAGATCTGATAATTTTATTCCAGTAAGATTGCTCCTAATGCCCTCCAAGGCAGGGCAATATTATGAGATGTTTTGTGCAGTCGATGGTTTGAGAAAGACATCCTGTGACTGTTGGGAGAGAGATCTTCCCAAATAATCAAATTTGTATTCCTGAAGGGAGGGAGGGAGGGGGGGGGGGGTGCCTCGAGCGGAGACATGAAACATCGCCCGTGTTTGGCGGTTCAAAGTTTGTTCACTATTGGGGAGTTCTGGTGGACGTACTTGGGGTGCAATATTGCTTGGGAATTTGAAGATAGTTTCCTGAATCAGTTGTGTGTGAATGAGTTTAATGATTTAATGATATGAGTGTCAGGTGGTGGTAGAGGCAGATTGTTGTATATAGTAAAATAGTATTTTTTGCTGGTGTAGCTTTTTTATTTCTAAGTATAAGGGGTTGTTGCAGTGCTTGATGTAGGGGGTGATCTGTTGATACTGATCTGTTATAGAATTGACATCCTACCATGTCGAGATTTGCTCCTATTGATAGGATTTTTTGTTTCAGTTTGAAGGTGATGTTTAGGTGTGGTGGGGAGGCAGCCAGTTATTATCCTAAGGGCTTTATTTTGGACTACTTCCAGCTTCTTAATGTTAGTCTCTGATACTGTGGGAACCCAGGTGGAGATGCGTAGTTTAAAGAGGGGCGAAGATATTGTCTGTATACTATTGAGTTTGTTTCTTTATGTTGTCCAAAGTTAGTTCCTGTTATTGCCTTCATAGCATTTAATTTATTTGTGGCTTTGGATATGATTTTGTTTATGTGGTGGAGGGGCAAATGTCATATGTGGATCGAATGTCAATTATAAGATAGTTGATTGTCTATCAAGAGGAAGTCTATTATTTAAAAGAGGAATTGTTGTATGTTTATGTGATTCTCTTTCATCTGGTGTGAATAATGTAATTGAGGATTTTTGGGGTGAGGTTGACATTCTATTATCCGTCAGCCACTGTTTCGTTTGTCTTATATAATGTTGAAGCTCTGTGCGTGCTGTATTCATGGAGGAGTGATGATCAGTAATGGTTAGATCATTGGCATAGCTATTAATTTTTATATAAGGAGAGATCGTGCATAAAAATATTAAAGAGTGAAGGTGAGAGAATGGCTCCTTGAGGGATGCCATTATATAATTGTATTAACGGGAGAAGTGTCATCCTTGAATAGCTTTAGCTGTACATCCTGATATGAAGTTAGTTTGCTACTATTTTTTTTCTTTAATGGGCTTGCTAGTATTTAATATTTTATTTATTAAGATATGTCGGGGGACTGTATCAAATGACTTGTTAATGTCTATTGCGATTAGAATGTTGCGAGAGGGGAGAGTTTTGGTTAAACCCATTCAGAATATGGTGTGTTAAATCAGTTAATAGAGTGGTTGTGGAATGTTTTTGTCTAAATCCATATTGTGTGCTAGATAGAGGAATATAAGGTAGGATTCTATTGAGTATTAGTGTTCCCAATACTTTGGATATTATAGAGAGCAATGAAATTGGTCTGTAGGAAGCGAGGTGGTTGGGTGGTTTACCTGGGTTTAGTATAGTAATTATGTGAGCGTATTTCCATAGGGATGGAGAGTATTAGTTTGGCATGCTGTTTTAAATAATTGAGTGAGGGCTTCGATAGCCTTGGTTTTCAAAATGTTTGAGGTGGATATTATATTAGATCCGATGCTACTGCTTGGGATTTTTTTAAATTTTTTAATAGTGTTTAGTACTTCTGGGGGTGAATTGGTTTTTAATTTTTTAAGTCGTTTAATTATTTGTCTGCTAGAGGGGATTGTGGGTTTCTGGCTAATTTTTTAATAATATGACATGATGTTATTACATTAATTTTTGGGCTAGGAATTTTATTGTTTTGTTTGCAGATTGCTTCGTGTGTGAAAAGGAGTTGGGCATGTGATGTATAGATTTTTTTTAATGTACGAAAAAGTTGCGTAGTTTTTGTCTTGTAATTTAAATTTTAGGTGTATTGCTTCCAGATCTCTCTTTGATTTGTATTGATTCTATTGTTAAGGTCTGTGATTTGATTTAGTTGTGCTGGGTTTGTTTGTTTATTTTGCCTGAGGGTGTTTCTTTGTATTATTATTATGGTTTCCATTTCAGGGGGAAATTTGTTTACGGTAACCCTGTGGGATATATATTTTAGAAGCCTGGAGATTTGTTTTATGAAAATGCTATATTGCTTGATTGATTGAGGAATAATTTGCTACTTGTAATGTTTCCAAAGCCTTTTCGATACTATCATTATATGCCTGTCAATTTACTCTTTTGTAGTTGGTATCTGATTTTTTTAAATGAAGTGCAATTTGGGTGCTTGTGTTGAATTGTAATAAAAATTGGGAGTGGTTTGAGGATCGAGTTTGAAAGGTTTGCCATGTAATAGTGACATGAATTTGAAGGGAGCAGAAAGTGATGTCGATGTCGGATTTTGGTTGTGTCGAAGAGGTTCGTGTAGGTTAGATTACTGTTGTTTAAATACTGAGTGAGTGAAGATCATAATGAGTGCATCGCCTTTTTGTGAATGAGGGTAGATATTGGGCCATGTAGGGTAGTGTGCATTGAAATCTTCGGCCAGTCCCAAGTTGTTATATTGTGCTAGAGGGGATAGGTTTGGGGCAATGTTATGTAGACAATTTCTGAATGTGGATGGGGGGATATGAAAGTTTATTATGTTATATTTTTTCTTATTGACCTTTATTTTTATTGACTGGTATGATGATGTTTGGTCGTTGTTCATGAGTTGTTTTGTATGATTTAGGGTTTCAAAATTGTATATTTTTATGTATAAGTGTGACAAGGCTATGTTGAGGTGGATTTTTGCCTGTCTTAAGGTTGTGTAATTAGGGAATTCAACGGGGTGTTTGTTCTGTTTTAGATTATATTCCTGGATGAGTGGTATGTGTATGTTGAATTTAATTAGTGTGTGTTGAAATTCTTCATGTTTAATTTTTATCACATTTATATTTAATTGGAGTATTTTGATCGAATCATAGGGGTGTGGAATTTGAGTTTCTGTGTGCTCATTTCTGCATTGGAGACAGGACCAAATTCTGAAGTAGGCCTTGGTGGTTTGAAGGTTTGTGCACTTCAGATGGAACCATTTATGATAGAAATTGAACTGCACTGAGTTATGACCTCGGCCGCATTCTCTATTGCATTTGGGAGAGGAATATGCTCTGGGTCCTGGGTTAGCTTCCACGTCTCCAGCCAACATGAAAAGATGAAAAGTTGGGGCACGTATGTCAGTAGATCTGAAATAACAAACTGTAAAACGCGAAACTGTATCACGATAAATGCGAAACGGTTAAACACCCAAATCTGATAACTGAACGAAGCAATATC
>JABUQX010001544.1:15000-17500 GCA_015478945.1 Trachelipus rathkii | reverse complement strand
TAATTATTTTTGATTTCCAATTATAGTTTTTTTTTTTAATTGGAAAATTATTATTTTTCCCGAAAAATTAAATTTTTTTTAATTTCAAGCTTATAATTTATTAAAGATAATTTGCTTGACTTATTGCTTTACTCCAATTTCTTTCAATAGGAAAAAGATATAATTCTCCACACTAGGTGACGTCACTGCCGTACGGACTACGGACGCTGAAAAGGTAAAAGCTTTCAAAAGCTTCCCTTCGAGAGTTGATTTAACATACGATGTTTTATTTTTCTAAATTAAATTTGAAATTTTTAAGTAAAATATTTTTAAAGAATTTTATTGTTTTTAATAAATTTCGTATATTAAGCGGAAAAAATTTGCTTTTTGAATAGGAAGAAGCTAATTTTTAATGATTTATTGTTAAAAAAAAAGAGTAATTCAGCGGGAAAAGGATGTTTTTATCTTAAAAGCATCCTTTTGTCATTTACTTATGATATGAGTCAGATTACACTGCTCTCTCTCCTCTCTCTCTCTCTCTCTTCTCTCTCATCTCTCTCTCTCTCTTTCTCTCACTCTCTCCTTTCTCTCTCTCTCTCTCTCGTCTCTCTCTCTCTCTAAAATCGCAACTGACCAATCGAATGTAAACAATAATACATCGTATTCAATACTATTTATGTGATTAACAATCAAATAAAAAATTGATAAAATAGAATGATTAATTGTAATAATTCAAGTAATTTTCAACGCTTAATTATTTCAATTTTTAAAATTATCTTTTATTTAATAGTTCCATGGACCGCACGCCATTGATATATATATATATATATATATATATATATATTATTAGTATATATATATATATAAAATAATATTCTATATTATATATATATAGTATAAATAACATATATATATAATAATATAATATATATATATAATATATTATATATATATATATATATATATATATATAATGTAAGGATAGAGAGAGACTGCAAAATTTGAGACTTTATTTTCACTATTTTTCTTTAAAATGATAAATTCTCGATTTATAAAGAATCTAAAGTTTTATTTTTAATTTGAGCTCCCATATTTTGATGATATTATTAATAATGAGATTCTTCTTCTTCTTCTTCTTCTTCTTCTTCTTCTTCTTCTTCTTCTTCTTCTTCTTCTTCTTCTTCTTCTTCTTCTTCTTCTTCTTCTTCAATAAGTCTTTAAAGGAAGGAATAGTTCCTCATGATTTCAAAATTGCTAATATAACTCCCATTTTCAAAAAAGGAGATCGTAAGGTTCCGAATAACTACAGACCAATTAGCTTGACTTCTATGGTTGGTAAAATTTTTGAAGCAATACTAACTAATAGGTTAGTTGCACATCTTGAAGATCATGGATTGCTCAAGAATACCGAACACGGTTTTAGAAGAAATAGATCATGCTTAACAAATTTGCTAATGAATTTTTTAATTATTAACAATGTAGATAATTATAAATCCTTCGATATCATTTACTTAGACTTTCAAAAGGCATTTGATACTGTCTCTCATCAAAGATTATTGGATTATTATGGTATTGGAGGAAGACTTTTAAATTGGATTAAAAATTGGATTTCGGATCGACAACAGCGAGTCGTTATCAGTGGCGTGAATGCTCAATTGGACGAATTTACTAGTGGTTACCCAAGGGTTTTTCCTGTCCAATATTATATATGTAAATGACATAGATGATAATATTTTAGGCAATATTTCGAAATTTGCGGATGATACGAAACTTGGAAATCGCGTAATATGTGAGAAAGATTATCAATTACTCCAAAGCGACTTAAACAAGATTGTAAATTGGTCAAAAACATGGCAAATGAAATTTAATACCGATAAATGTAAATTATACATTTTGGGAGTAGGAACAATGAATATGATTACAAAATAGATGACACAATTATCAAAGTTGTCAGTGAGGAAAAGGATCTAGGAGTATTAATTAATAAGGATTTAAAGTTTGCGAAACAATGTGCTGAAGCTGTTAAAAAAGCAAATAAAGCTCTAGATTTATTGCCAGAAATTTCGAATATAAATTTAAAAATATAAACTTCCTCTCTTATAAAACATAGTTGACCTCATCTAGAATACGCAGTGCAGTTTTGGAGTCCATACCTCAAAAAAGACATAGAAAAATTGAAAGAATTCAAAGAAGGGCAACTAAGTTAATCCTTGAATTGAGAGTAAATCATAACGAGCAAACGACTACGTGAATTAGATATCAATTCTTTAGAGAACAAGAAGATTGAGAAAATTAATAGAAGTTTTCAAGATACTAAATAAATTTGACAATATCGATTACAGGAAAATTCTTCAATATAAATTTAATATGTAACACGAAGTAATGGGCATAAACTTTGCCATAAACGATTTCAAAAAATATAGCAAAGAAATTCTTCACTTACGATGTAATCTAGAAGTTGAATAGTCTTTCTTATGAAATATTGAACAGCGGCTAACATCGATTCATTCAAGAAAAAGTT
>JABUQX010001544.1:7500-12500 GCA_015478945.1 Trachelipus rathkii | reverse complement strand
CTACAATATACAAAATTTCAATGACGTTTAACTTCATCCACTCAATATGGAAGGAAGCAATCATTCCTCGGAAATTAAAACCCAGAAAAGTTCCAAACATCCCATCCTCATACCGCCCAATTTCCTATCTCTCCTCTATAGACAAACTTCTATATATGCTTCTCTTAAAGTCAAAGCAATACAAGTAGTTTTGGAGTCCATACCTCAAAAAAGCATTGAAAAAATTGAAAGAATTGAAAGAAGGGCAACCAAATTAATTCCGGAAATGAGAGGTAAGTCATACGAGCTGCGACTACGTGAATTAAATGTTCATTCTTTAGAGACAAGAAGATTGAGAGGAAAATTAATAGAAGTTTTCAAAATACTAAATAAATTTGACAATATTGATTATAGGCAATTCTTTAGATACAATTTTAATGATGTAGTACGGAGCAATAGGCATAGACTTTCTCATAAACGATTTCAAAGCAATATAGCAAAGAATTTCTTCACTTACGATGTAAGTGACAGGTTGAATAGTCTTCCTTACGAAATAGTGAACAGCGGCAACATCGATTCATTCAAGAAAATGTTAGATATACACCTTAAGGAAATTGTTTTTTGAACTTCAATCAACTTCTTTTTTAACTTTATTAAAACACTAGAATTAGTTGTGACCTAGATAATGTAAAATCAAAAGAACTGCTGAGATCATTTGGCAAATGTTAAAAGAACATCTTAAAAAAAAATTTGGGCGCCGAACTTATATAAGAGTTTTGATTTTCACTGCTTTGAAGATTAGTTCTAACGTTCTAAGCCGGTAACCTCATCGATCACACTATCATCTTAATTTGTAATAAATAGCTTTGATGTTAAAAGTAAATCTTAAAAAGATTTCGGGCTCCGAACTTATATCAGTTTTGATGTTCACCGCTTAAAAGTTTAGTTCTAACATTTCTAACCGGTGACCTTCATCTAGCCTCTGAATAGCCTTGATTGGACTATAAAGTCTTTTCTAGTCGGTATTCTGTAGTTTTTTACTACTACTACTACTACTACTACTACTACTACTACTACTACTACTACTACTACCACCACTACATAAATTACTACCAGTGTAAGAGGATTAAGCAGCCATCCTTGCATTGGGTTTGATGTAACATAAATTAGGCAAGTCGAATGGAAGTTTTGATTCAAGCATCACACTACTCCTTCTCGCCTCCCTTTTACATCTCCAATCTAATTCCACTCAGGAGCTGGACGAACTCCTTCTCTGACTCCGACTCCTTCATCTGCTATGAACTATGTAATTTATTTCTTAGGAGTCCCACAAATGGGGACTCTCAGACACTCATGGGTGTTTTAAACCCCTAAAAATCGAGTTCTCCATATTCGTAAACCTATAAATTCGAGCTAATATTCGTATGCAAACAGATTTCAATTTCAGCTCCCCAATTTGACGTCTCAAACGTCAAAATGTAACAATGTAATGGGCATTCCCAAGTCAACTGCCAACATGACTTGGTACTTCCTGCCATCCAGAAGCTCCAGCGCCTCTGAAAACGGTCTCATAGACCTTGAAAACGCTTCGTTTTCATTGATCTAGCTGCTGACATGGCTTGTCGATCGGGTCTTCAAATCACTTCACGGACCTTGGAATCGGATTCTCCGATCTTGAAAACCCTTAATTTGACGCCTTAAGCGTCAAAGCTAACTTTGAGGTTTCAAGCGTTAAAATCAATGAAGTTAGGGGAAAATCCAAGTCAATGGCCGACATGACATGGAATTCCTAACCCCAAACGCCTCACCGATCTCAGAAACGGCTTCGCCTAACTTAGATACCCCTAATTTGACGCCTAAAGTGTCAAAATCTAACTATCTTAGGAAAATCCAGGTCAGTGGCCGAAATCGCCGACATGACTTGGAATTCTCTGCTCCAAACTCCTCGACGACCGACCTCAGAAACGGGTTCCCCATTATTGGAAACTCCTAATTTGACGCCTCAAACGTCAAAAAATGAAAAGTTGTAAAATGTTGCAAATGTTGCTTTGCAATTAAGTACAGCAACAAAATATCACGTCATCATATTCATTACGTCATACCAAGCCATACTGATCGCTGATTGGTCATCCATGACGTTACGCTGTGAAGTCATAGAAAGGGGTGGTGCCTAATACTGGCATATGGCCCCCCTACTACTCCCCTCTGTTTCCAATCCATCCACTCTTGGCAACAGTCGAACAAAGTTTTTTGTATATATATATATATATATATATATATATATATATATATATATATATATATATATATATATATATATATATATATATATATTATAATAATAAATATTATAAAGAAAATCTATATATAAGTTTTTTGTATATATATATATAATATATTATATATATATATTGAAGTAAATAAACCTTTGATTTTGAAATTTTTTTGGAAGTTAAGAAGAGTCAGAAATGTCGAAACGGTTGAAAAAGAAAGCTTGAAAATTCAGAAGAAAGCTCCAATTTGTGCTCTGAGGAAGCCTTTTCGAAGAGAGGATATTTGAAATATATTTTTTTAAGTTTCTTTACTGATCGTAAAGGATTAATTTTTGAAATCTGTAAGAAATAATATTTCTTTTTAAAAAGTTGTTGCATTATTGTCGTAAAATTTTTTCTCCAAAAAAAAAAAAAAAAAAAAATTTAAAAATAAAGTAAAAAATATAATTTAATATTTAAACTTTCTAAGGAAACAAAACCATTTTATTGGAAAATTAATTTTTTTAAATTTTGAGTAAAACTGATTTAAATTCCATAATTTTGGCCTTTGACTCTTCGTAACAAGAGGAGGTAACAAAAGCTGAATTTACAAAAGTAAATAAATAAAAAAGTAAAAAAACAAATACAAAGTTTGTAACTCCGGCTATAACTTTGGCTCGAGGTTGGATAATCCTGGATAATTAAATTTAACTTCGGCAAAAGGCAGGATATCCGACTAGCCGGAGCAAACTTCTTCTTTCAAATTACCTGTTAATAAGTTTATAAAGTTACATATTCACTATAAATGCATTTAAATATATCAGCTCTATTAGTTTTAACTTTAAATTATTGCCATTAATTATCTTAAATTTAAGAATCATAAGAAGCATCTTTCTTACTAAAGACACTAGATGGAGAGCAGCATGATCATTTTCTTGTAAGGCCTGAAACATCTTACCAAGTTGGCAACATTACCGATCAAAAAGATATAGAAACATCACTTGGAAAAGACTGAAATGTTTCTAAGTTTGGACCACATTTTGCGAATTTTGAACTTTTAATAATTTAATAAATTGGATCATATTAACATTCTTTCTTTAATAATTTAAAAGGCAATATATTAGGTATGCTGTACCTAACAATGAGTTATGAATAAGAATCTTTTGTTTGTTAAAAGTTATAATTTCCCTTAATTTTTTTATTTCTATTCTTTCGAGTGTTTTTATAGAATATTATCAGAGTAAAATGGAATTTAACGATTAACGAGTTACACAGTTTTTATTTAAACATTTTTTTTGCATACTTCTGCATACCCAAATATTTTATGTCTGGGAAATCCATGTCCAATTTTAAACATTCATCACAATGACGTTTCCATAGGTAAAATTGTTGATATATAGAAAAATGATCTAAAAGTTTATATAATAGAATACCATTTCACTATAAATGCATTTAAACATATCTAATAATATTAGTTTACAAGTATAGCCGCTAAGTGTCCTAAATTATAGAATCTTAAGAAACATGTCAAGTTTTAGTCTTGATTCAAGAAAATCTTCCCTCTCATCTGAAAAGTAAAAAAAAAAAAAAAAAAAAAAAAAAAAAAAAAAAAAAAAAAAAAAAAAAAAAAAAAAAAAAAAAAAAAAAAACTTTCAACTGATAAAGCTGAAATGCTTCTATTTTTGCACCACATTTTGTGAATCTTAAATTTTTGATAACAATAAATTTAGTCCTATTAGCATTCATTCTCAAGTAATTACTATAATTAACAAAGAGTTATGACAAAGAATCTTTTGTTTTATTAATACAAACATTAAAAATTGCAGCATTTATAAATCGATTTTTTAAATTAAAAAAAATTGTCTAAATTTAATTTTTTTTTTTTTTTTTTTTTTTTTTTTTTTTGTACTATTAATCTGATTCGTATAAAATTTTCTTTATAGATATAATTGAGCGAGCTACAAAATTTCAATAAATGTATTTGGGTCTTATAAAATAAGAAAATCTCTACATAGTTTTTGTTTTGCAATTTTTCTGGCAGAGGGTTGAATTTTTTTTAAAAGTGAAAATTGGCACTATTTTCTTTTTAAATTTATTTGAGATTTTTAAATAAAATTATCAGAATGAATAAAATTTAACGATTCACCCAAATTTTATTTAGGCATTTTTTACTTACCAAATCTTTTCCCTATGAGCACGTCATGTCCAGTTTGAAACAGCCAGCACAAGGATGTTCCTATAGGCCAAACTGTTGGGTATATAGGAAAATACTATGAAATTCAATCTACTCTTAAAAATTGCAACAAAAAAAATTGAACGAACAGTAAAAAATAAAAAAAAACATTAGATAAAATTTTCAATTTTGGCAATTTCTATTCCTCTTTCGGATAAGGTAAAAAGAATTCAACACTATAATATTTTTTATTTTTATATTTAGAAATGATTTAGAGTAGATAACGAGACAAAAAGGTAAAGCTTTTATCTAATATTAATACATCTAAATTCTGAAAACTTTTTGTTCCACAAGATGGATCCACTCAAAATCGGCAATTCATATTGATACTAAATGTCAAATAGTTGAGTATTCAGAAAAGTTGTTTGAATCGAAGTTTTGCAGTTTTTGCCAATTATATTAAAGCCATTTTCGTTTTTGCATTTGTGCTAAAAAAAAATGCTCAAGTTTTCGTTCGTTTTCGTCAACCTTGCGCGCAAAGTGCGTGGGCGAAGAGGCGCGGGTAGGCGGGGCGAAGAGATGCGTGAGAAGGAGGT
>JABUQX010001544.1:0-5000 GCA_015478945.1 Trachelipus rathkii | reverse complement strand
CCCTGCGCTGTGGTAAAGCTGCGTGGTTACCACCTGACCACATGAGCTAAAAGGAGATCTACCGTTACTTCTGAAAGATTAAATCATGCTTCCCAGAAGAATGTAATCGGATGTCAGTCTAATCACCCTGTGGACCCTTGACCCGAGTTGTGAGCGGGGAGGTTTGCCAAAAGGTTCACTATCAGACTGACTACCTTATTCTTCTGCGAAGGATAAAATAGTCAGTGCTTTCAGAAGGTAAACGGGTAGATCGTGAGCGTGTGTGGTGATGCTCATGCGTGAAGGTCAGGTGGTAGACACGGCGCTGCTGTGAGCCGAACAGCGAGGTGTGGTGCGGAGAAGAGCGCGCGAGGTGAGTGAAGAGAGAGCCGTGAGAGTGAGTGAGTGAGTGAGAGCCGGTGAGTGAGAGTAAGAGGTGGTGCGTGGTTGCAGGGCGGTGGGAGCGGAGTGAGAGGGGTGAGTGCGAGTGAGTGCAGTGAGTGAGGTGGGGGAGGGTGAGAGTGAGTGAGGGTGGAGGAGGGGGTGGAGAGTGAGTGAGGGTGGGGGGGGAGTGAGGTGGGAGGGTAGTGTAGGTGGTTTGGAGGAGTAGTAGGAGGAGGGGAGGGAGGTTGCCAGAATCGTCTAGGAGGGTATGATGAGGAGTGATATATATATAGTATAGGTATGATAGTGAGGTAGGAGGTGAGGTGAGTGAGGTGAGGTGAGGGTGAGGTGGAGTGATAGGTAGAGTAGGTATATATATGATATATAGTAGTAGATTTCTGGTAGTATATTAACGTTAAGTCAATCCTTTGAGTTTCACAAGACAATACGATCTTTGTCTTGTTGTATGTCGAAGTATAGTTATATATATAGGTATGATATAAGTATATATAGTATATATATATAGGTATAAGTAATAGTATATATATATAAGGTATATATGTATATATATTAGTAGTATAGTATAGTAGTAATATAGTATATATGATATAATATATGATATATATATAATATATAGTATATATATATATGAGTAAGTATATATACAGAGAGACAGACAATCTCTATATACATATTTATTGCTTTTTCTTTTTCTTTTCTTTTGTTTATAAAGTAAAGTGAGATGAAGTTGTTACGTATGTTTAAAAGAAAAAGGACGATGATCGGGTAGTTTGAGTGTGATGCTGACTATTAAATTTGATATTTTTAAGTTCTATATGTTAGATTTATCTGAAGTAAAAGTATCGAAGAGAATGTTTTTGAGATTTGTTGAACTTCCGATGTAGGTAATGAAGGAGAGAGATGTTGGAATTGAGCATCAAGACGATTCATTATGCAGGTATAACAGTAGCTATTAGTAAAAACGTTAAAAATGTGATAAAACCATAAAAAAGCAATAAAAACCGAAAAAACAAAAGTTTTATTTTTAGTTTAGTAAGGCAAAACAATTTTTGTAAAAGCAATGTCTGGCGCAGATTTCTTTTCAAACTATAAAAAGTAGTGATGAGTGAGTGAGTATATATATATATATATATATAGTGAGTGAGGTATATATATATATATGGATATGATATAGATATATATATATATATAGTAATGTATATATAAAATATATATATATAGTATATTGATATATATAATGAAGTGATGTATAGTATAAGAGTATATAGTATATATATATATATATATATATGTATATATATATATATAATAATATATAATATGATAGTATTATATATATAGTAGATTATATATATAGTATAGGTATATATATATATAATATATATATATATAGAGGTAAGTATATATATAATATATATTATATGATATATGATATATGATATGTATAGGTAGGGTTAGTATAATATATATAATATATATATATAGTATGAGTATATAGTATATATATATTAATATAATATAGTAATTTTATAATAGTAGAGGTGAGGTGATATATATATATATATATATATATATATATATATATATATATAATATATATATATATATATATATAGTATAATATATATAAATATTATAGTGAATATATATATATAGTATATAATATATATATATATATAGCTATAGGTAGATATCATATATATTATATATATAAAAGGTGGCATTAACGCGTTGAAAGCGTTAATCCGGTGTAAGTTAAATGCGGTGAATGTTTGTTCGGTTAAGCTGTTGGAACGCTGGTCCTAATTTCGCAAAGAAGAAGTAACGGAACTGATTAACGAGTTACATTTGGTGAATTAGCGTTAACGAGTTAAAATTTCCCCTACATCCGTTAACCGTTATCTTATTTTACGAGTTATAAAATATTTTCT
Organism: Trachelipus rathkii; assembly: GCA_015478945.1. Taxonomy (NCBI): domain Eukaryota; kingdom Metazoa; phylum Arthropoda; class Malacostraca; order Isopoda; family Trachelipodidae; genus Trachelipus; species Trachelipus rathkii. The sequence goes on along the minus strand of JABUQX010001544.1, from coordinate 2,685 downwards.
TATCAGATTTTAAATTGTATTAATTTGATTTCGATAACAGATAAACTTTTTTTCAAAAATTTCCTAAAAGCTCCTCTGTCAATGACTCAAAATGTGTTTATTCTTACATGGTTATTATCCCGTTTAGTAATGTTTTACATGTTTTTCTTATGCTGTATTTCCATTTCTTATTGGCTCGCTGAAGAAAAAAAAGATAGTGACTGTTCCCTTTCAATGAGTCATTAGCTCTTCGTTCGTTACTTGAACTTGCTTTCTTTTATGACTAGTGAAAAATATGGGTTGGTGGGATTGTTTTGATTTTTGATTTTTTCAGATTCGTGACGTCACGTGAAATTAAATTGTAAACAAACTTTTTTTTCCTTTTTTAAATTCGATATAGTATTATTTTTGAAGTGATTATTAATCATGTAAATCAAAATCTTAAAATAGGGCCTATAGTCTATGACACTTTGAAACAGCAACACGAAAAGATGGTGTTACGACTTACTGGTTACAATGTCAATAGTTTGTTGAAAATTGAAAAAAATATATTAAAAACTTCATAATATATATAAAAGTTATCGATATTGAGAATCGGATTAATTTTAATGGTGAAGTAATGGGTGAATTAATAATAAGTAGTAACACCTGATATTATTTTTAATATTTGATAAATTTTACATCAGGAAATCAGAGAAACCTGTTTTGAAAACATGCATCCTTTGTTGACAAATGAGTTGTAGAAATTTGAACAGATAGCCTTCTATAATATGATTATTTTAATTTTTTTTCTATTGAAGTTAAATTAATTAAAATATACCAAAAATAAAATTAAAAAAATATATAAAAAAAAACAAAAAAATCCAAAAAATCATGATTTTTTATATAAAAAAAATCGAGTAAAAAAATCAGTTGATTTTTTCATTTGATTTTTTTCGTGCCATCCCTGGACAAATATAAGAAGTAGGCCTAATAAGCGTTGTAATTTATAAAAAATTTACATATTTGTATTGAAATTATATTAGCTGCGTTTCCAGAAGCCCGACTGCAGCCCGGGCGGGCACACATGCATATGCTGCATTTCCCGAAGCCCGACTGCAGCCCGGGGGGACACACAGGCGCATATTGCATCGTTTCCCGAGCGCTGTTTGCGTACTTCTACGTCACGTAAACGTCACAGTCAGGAGCCCGTTGTTAAATCCTCGATTTCGGGAATTAACAAATGGCGGGCTGCGGAAGGATACTTGTTTACAAACAAATTCTTTACAAAACATGTGTCGGATATAAACTGTGCCAAAATTTTATGAAAAATTATGTCACCTTTATATAAGGATACTAATATATCGTATCATTTCATAAAATAGATACATATAAGTTTAAAAATATTGTTTACAATTGTCAGCTGATCCGACGGGCGTGCTCGGCCGTTTCCAGGTACTCAAATTTCCTGTTTCTCTTATTGGTTAATGTAATTTTTTTCAATTAATCGAAGCGTTTCCGAGTCGATTTTGCACACGGGCTGCACTGCGGGCTGCACTCGGCTTCGGGAAACGCAGCTGCAGCCTCTTACGAACTTTACGGTCAACAGTCAGGGCGCCCTTGTTAAATCCTCGATTTCGGGAATTAAATTAATAATGGGCTACTATATACAAAGAATACTTTGTTTACAAACAAATCTTTTACAAAACATGATGTCGGAAATGGCTTGCCAAAATTTTTTAATATTTTAGTTAACTTTATATTAAGGCATAACTAATATATGCGTATCATTTCAAATAAAATAGATACAAGATTAAGTAGTAAGAGTATTGTTTTACAATTGTCAGGATGATCGACGGTTGAACGCTCGACCGTTTCCAGGTACTCTAATTTCCTGTTCTCTGAAATAAATAAGTAATTTTTTTCAATTCAAGCTTTCCGAGTCGATTTTGCACACGGGCTGCACTCGGGCCTCTGGAAACGCAGCTATTATATATTATATTATATTATATTATTTTATATTATATTATATTATATTATATTATATTATATATATATTATATTATATAATATATATATATATATATATATATATAATATATATATATATATAATATATATAGATATATATATATAATATATATATATATATATATATATATATATATATATATATATATATATATATAATATAATATATATAATATATATATATATATATTATATATATATATATATATATATATATATAAGTATATAGGTATAATTATATTATATAATATTTCATTAAAATAATTTGATTTATGCAAGTCATTATATAAAGTTCATTGAAACAATTATTATTACTATTCCTACATATTTTGAGACGGTTAACGTTAACGATAGTAAGTAGGAGAGTCATATTGGACCTAAATGTGTATATAAGCTAAAAAAATTTACCTGCCCCTGACCTTTTTTGAAAGCTCGAATTTTTACCTCCTTGACCTTTTTGCCTTTACCTTTTTGGCCTTACCTTTTTTCGAAACCCTTTGGTCTTCATGGGTCATTTTTTGGCCCCCCGGTATTTTTTGGCCCCCCCTAATTTTTGGCCCCCCTTTAGTGGCAGCCCTTTTTTATGGCAACCCTATTTTTGGCATCCCTAATTTCTTTGGGCAACCCAAATTTTTGAGAACCCTAATTGTTTGCGCAACCCTAATTTTTGGCAAACCCCAATTTTGATCTCTCTTT
>JABUQX010001543.1:0-15073 GCA_015478945.1 Trachelipus rathkii | reverse complement strand
CAGTATGCTTCGTTCAGTTTCGTTTAGGTGTTTTAACCGTTTTCGCATTTATCATTGAAACGCTTTCGCGTTTTCGTGCGCCGCTTCATATATATATATATATATATATATATATATATATATATATATATATATATATATATATATATATATATATATATATATATATATATATATATATAACTATATATATATATATATATATATATATATATATATATATATATATATATATATATATATTGTTTAATATATATATATATAGTATAATGATGTATTTACAATATATTCATTATACAGTGAAATATCGCACTTAAGTTCTATAATATTGTATACTATATATATATATATATATATATATATATATATATATATATATATATAGAGAGAGAGATATATATATATATATATATATATATATAACTATATATATATATATATATATATATATATATACTACCTATATACTATATATATATATATATTTGGAGAATTTTTTTCTCTCTTTCTTTCTTTTCCTTTACAAGGAAGAGAACCTGAGAAGGAAAGAAAATCTTTTATTCTATAAATAGTAGTAGGAGTACTTTCCAGAATAAAAAGATTTTCTCTCTCCTTTCTCCAACCTTTCCTTTCACATATATATATGTAGGCCTGTATATATAGGTAGCCACCCTCAAGCTCTTCCCTTTTTACTTTCCTACCTTTATATATATTTTCTAATATATATATATATAGATGAAAAGAGAGGAATAGGAGGCAGGAAAGAAATAATATAATTTATATATATATATATATATATATATATATATATATATATATATATATATATATATATATATATATATATATATATATATATATATATATATATATATATTTTTTGTTTTCAAATATCTTTCAACATGAATGGGAATCAACCCATAGAGACTACTGAGAGTAGTACTACTACTACCACTACCATAACTACTACTTCTGCTGCCAATACCCTCTCTTCTGTGAGCGGTACCGATACTATTCCAAGTACAGCAGGATCAGTGGTTAATGGTGCTCTCCAAGCTCCGCTTGGAGGAGCTTATGGTGGTATCCCTTCGCAAGTAGTAACTACCTCGACTCCATACAACATACCCAATTATTCTTTGCATGTACCTAATACTATGGCTGAACAGCATGTGCATGGGGCTCCCCCTATTTCAGTAGCTAACATAGGGACTCTTTCCTATCCTTACGCTTATAATACTATTCCTACGCCTTCTTATAACGCTTACTTAGGTATGCCTGGCACCTATCATTATTATCAGCAACAACAAATTCCCTCTGCTCTTCCATCCTTCCCAACCGGTCCTACTGCACCTAATAACCAACCTATTCATGGACCTCACCATGAAAATGTGATTCCGACCCCCGGCAACATTCACCGGTTTTATAACTCGAGGTATCCCGTTCCGACGCTTGAAGGGTATGACTCAAAAGGGGTTTTTACAGGGGTATCGGTGAGGAAGTGGCTTTCATGCATGGAGGATTATTTTAAAGCAGATGGAATAGATACTGATGAGAAAAAGTTAGCTTCCTATTCAAGATATGTTGACGCTAAAGGTTCATGTAGAGAATTTATGAATGAACATGAAGAACTGAGGTTCGCAAAAACATGGAATGAGTTCGCAAGAAACCTTTTAAAAATTCTTGATCCGCCAACGGCCGAGTCAACTTTTAGTACTTGCAACGTCATTGATGAAATAAATTGGAACCCTAGCAGTCCTCTCATCCTATATGCCACTAAAGTGTCCAAGGCAGTACAGGAGTTTGAGAGACATTTTTATGCACAACATGGAGAGAAGCTTTCAGACAAATTAAAAAGGACATTAATATTTTCTAAAGTGTACAAAAATATTCCTAAACACTTTCAGCCGAAAGTTATTGAATATTTTGACGCAAATTTGTCTTTCACTTCTCAAATTGAACAATATATAGCAAAAACATCCAATGCTATTTCCAAACCTTTTCAAGGAGGATCATCCAACTCTTCTCGACATAGTCAGAACGTACGCTCATTTCAGGCAGAATCTCCTTCGGAAAATTCTCAGGTAAATGATGCCAGTTCCAATGTGAGAAGAACAGTAAACAAACCCATATGTTACAGATGCGAAAGATATGGACATAAAACTGACGAGTGTCGTTATAGACAATACTGCTCGACTTGCATGGGGTATCATCCTAGAGGGACGCAAGACGCGTGTAGAGGCTCTTCCTGGGATTATCAGAGTCCCCGAGCGTTAAAGAGAGTCAAAAATTTATCTCCTGATGGAGGTAAACAGAGAAATCAGGCACAGCAGACACAGGAGAGGGTTAAGAGTAAAAATAATGGAAAGAAGAATAATAATAGGAATGGTGGAAGAAGGGAGCAGAAGGGAGGTAACTCAGTAGTGCATAATGCTTCTCGGGCTTCTCCTCAAGCTTCTTCTTCTTCTTATAACCAACGTTTCACTCCTACTTATGCTCACTCTCAATCTTTCAGATCTCCTAATGCACCTCGATCTAATTTCTCTTATCCTTCCACTTACTATAACTCACGCATGCCTCAAAGGAATATGACCGCTCCTACAAATAACCGTCCTTATTATAGTTCTTATAATAATTATAATAATTATAATAGAAGAGATATCAACACTTCTGTTGAAGTAGTATGACAGCCAGGTTGCTGAAACTGCAGATATCCGCTATGCGCTGAGAGTTATAATCAATTATATTATATAATACTGATAACAGAATGAGGAGTCCTCCTTCAGGGGACCCCCCTTTTTACCAGTAGTTGGATATTCTCCGACTCCGATATCTGACGAAAATTATTCTTCAGGAGTCTGTCAGAAAGACTTCGTCCCTTCTACTACCTATTTTCCTACTATTTCTCTTTTGGTAGAGGATGATCTTTCTGTCCCTAATTCTTCTAATATATTTTCCACTTCTTCTCCTAAGAAGAAGGGGATTGTATATAGCTTACCTATACAATTAACCACTAATAATGCTTACGTATGCAATACAGAGGCGATGATTGACTCCGGAGCATGTCGGAGTTTAATCCGGCACTCTTTTTACAAGAAACTATGCATGGCTTTCCCTAAAAAGGAAGATAAACCAATTGTACTCCCAGTGGACTTTGATTTAAGATCCATATCGGGACAAAAATTGAAAGTTTATGGCCTTATTGAACTATATATAATCTTACATGGGAAACATTATCTTACTTGCTTTTATATAGTAGACGACTCTACCTCGTTTTCTCAAGATGTATTGATTGGAACCGATGTATTAAAAGAGTTGCCTATTTTAATAAATGCTAAGCATGATATAGTGCATGTGTATAATGACTCTGGAAGGAAAGTGCGCGATATACCGTTAGTTATAAGTGCTATACGTTCTTATTCGAAACGTTCGGATAAACAAAACCCTTTCAATTACATTGAAGGCAGCCTTCCACAACATACACATACTACATATAGTTCACATGGACATTTACCAAACATGCATAGTCAAAATGATTTTAGGTTTAAGGAAAATTATAATTTTAAGGAGAATGGCAGATCTTTGAAGGAACCCCCTCCTCCTGGTGCCTTTAATTCCCCTGATCAAGGAATTATCGGGACTTACGGTAGGGATTCTTCTCAGAGATCTTCCTACTTAGATAGGGATAATTATAATAATTATAAAGAAACTTCTGGTACTCCTCTACGAGGAGACAACACTCCTTTCCACAGAAGGACCTTTTCAAGGCTTCACGCTGTTGGAAACTCAGGTGCACCTCTTCGAGGAGGCTCCAATGTTACACCCAGGGGGGATCTTTTTCTAAGATCTTCCTCTGCTGAAGTTTCTAGTGCATCTTTACAAGATACACGTGCCGAAGCACGTGCCGAAGGCTTAGACAGTGGTTTAAGCAATTTTAAAAATACAGGGAATCTTTCTCTACGAGAAAGGTCGCCTGGCGCCGAAGGCTTAGGTTCACGACCTCCCCGAGGGATCTTAAGCAATTCTCGTTCGTTAATTTAACGGTTACCGCGATAATAATTCGAGCGCGACGCGTACGAGAGTCTTCCGCGAAAATTATTATAGTCCTCTCTCCGATGAGATGGATTTTAAAACAGGTTTAACTTCAGAAGAAGTTATTTTAGAACAAAGAAAGTTGTTGGACAACTGTAAGAAACAGCAGCACTCAACAGGGAAAAGGGTTCATCAAGATTCTAATCGTGTTTCACACAATTTTTCTGGTTATACTGCCCCATCTGGAGCTCACTCCAGTATAAAAAGGGCTAAGCTTCAGAAAACTGCAACTGCTACAGATTTTGATTTTCCTCCTTATTCAGTTTCCAGAGCTTTTCTGTAGTACTCAAATTGCCTTCCAATTGGTTCCCATAGGCAACTATTGGCTGATTTAAAACGAAAATTGCAAAGGTCACAAAAATTCTATCACGTTTGTATAATTATGAAATAATTCTTCATTGGATGATCTTAACACTTATTCCTTTCTTCAAAACTTTCAAATAATTAGGAGAGAAGAAGGTCCGTTTTTCCAATACATTGCTCATAGTGAAGATTTTTGATCAGTTTGAAATTTCCTTTTCGCGAAACTCTAATTATGCGAACATTACAATGTCTAATGTTACCTCTTCTAATTACAAATAGAGTTAATTATTCGGACAGTTAAATATTTGAATGTCTAGAATAGGACATTATATTCCCCATAATTTCAAAATAATTTCAAATATTTGGACATTCACATGCCTCAGTTACCGTTCTGGGTACTAATAAAGCCGATTGTGAAAGAAAAATCTTCAGTGTAGATTCTAACTCCAATCCTTTTTATCATCCTGATTCGTTTTATGGACGTCCCACGGCCATAGGATCATTACAGGACTCAAATAGAGGCATATTGAGACAATATGGCAAAACTACAGATTGTGATCAGTTGCCAAAATCTCTTTTAAATTCATCTTTTGAGCTACCTATGCCTCAACACACTCTTCAGAGTGAATCAATACGTTCGAATCCTCTTTTTAAAGCAAATTTAAAATGTAGAATTCCTGGAATATTAAATGGACATTTCAGAAGTTACCAATGTTGAGATAGATTTGATGATTTATCATATGAAAGTGTAAACTCTTCTTCAAGCGGTTCGGATTTATGCCCTATTTCTAGGTACATTCTTCGGTCAAAGTTGAGTCTCGATATCCATTGCTTTCCTCCGGAGAACATAGCTCTTATCACAGGAAAGTAAAAATTGATTTCTTAAAATTCAGTAACACTCTTCTTTGGTAATTACGTTCGTTCTAGTGCACTTGCGGTAAAATATATTTGGGAATTACGTCAAATTTCATAGCTTGTTGATTACTATTACTTTGATAATCACATTATCTTTTACAAACAGACTTCTCCATTACTTACAAGCAAAATTGAAAAGCCTTGCAGATCAATGATATTTATAAATGCAGTTACTACTTCCAAAAATCTTTCTGACTCTCAGATTAGAGAAGTTTACCGTGAAATATTGCTTTCCGAATCTAGTAAAGATTCTAATAAATATGTATTGAACAATACATCTCAATTAGAAGAAATGTTGACCTTTTTAGTAAAGAATAGAGATTCAATTGCTTTGGCCGATGATCCTGTTGGACTTTGTAAATTGAATAAATTTTCCATTAAGCTTATAGAAGGCAGCCCTCCATATGTCTACACCAGACCCTATCGTCTCCCTCACAAATACATGGAGATCATTGATGAATGGGTTGAAGATAGTTTAGAGAAAGGATATATTACTCCCAGTGTTTCTGCTAGTTCGTCCCCACTTCTTCTTATACCGAAAAAGACAGGCGGAAAAATGAGAGTAGTGGTGGACTATAGGAAACTCAATTCTTTCACCATTCCAGATCGCTTTCCTCTGCCGAGCATTGCAGAAAGCTTGTCGCTTATAGGAAGCGCGCGCATCTTCAGTTGTTTGGACCTCCTTAGTGGGTTTTCACATCTTAGCGTCTCTGAGGATTCTAGACACCTAACCGCCTTCTCTACTACTAGAGGACATTATGAGTATTTAAGGATGCCACAAGGCACGACGAATTCGCCCTCTGTCTTCTCAAGAACAATGGAAATGGCTTTGTCAGGTTTGCTAGGTGTTGTTTGTCTTTTGTTCATAGATGACATACTAATTTTTAGTAAGGATATCCCTACTCATTATTCACACCTCTCCAAGGTCTTTAACGCCTTGAAAATAGCCAACCTTAAAGTAAAGCTTGAGAAATGTTCCTTCTTTAAGAGCAGTGTCACCTTCCTAGGTTTCCAAATTAGTGAAAAAGGTTTATCTCCGGATCCAGTCAAACTAGAAGCTTTAAAAGGTTTCAAAATACCCCAGAATGTCCATGAAGTACGGGCTTTGCTGGGTTTCTATAATTATTTTCGCAATTTAATTCCCAGGTTTTCAATAATTACACAGCCCCTAACTCTCTTATTAAAGAAAAATGTTCCATTTTCTTGGCAGTTAGAGCAACAGACCGCTTATGACACTCTGAAGAAACTTTTACTTATGGATCCTGCTCTTTCCTTTCCTGATTATACTAAACCTTTTATATTAAGTACTGATGCGTCTTCTTACGGCGTCGGTGCTGTTCTTTCCCAATTAGATGACAATGGTAGAGAAAAACCCATTGCTTTTTCATCAAAAATGATGAATAAGGCAGAGTTAAATTATAGTGTTACTGAGCAAGAAGCCTTAGCTATAGTACATGGTCTTATTAAATTCAGAACTATCATTTTTGGTTATTTTTGGGTATCCCTTAAAAATTTATACTGACCATGCTGCCTTAGTTCATCTATTTCGTCATAAACAATTGTCTGGCAGATTAGAAAGATGGAATTTGAAAATTCAGTCTTTTAAGCCAGAAATTATTTATAAAGAAGGTAAATTAAATGTTGTTCCCGATTATTTAAGTAGAAACCCTGTTCCAAATACTGGTCATCTACCTTCTTCTGGTGAAGAAGAGGAAATCCTTTCCCCTTCTCCTTCGAATATTACATATTCTCGTGAGACTTCTTCTCCTTCTCGTATAGGTTTACTTCGTCAAAATCCTATTCCTTTAGCTTTTGCTGATACGAGAATATATCATTTCACCAAAGATGTTCTTTTCCATGAACAGAGAAGAAATCGTAGACTATCAGAAATAATAAATGAGATTGAAAATTCTCCAGTTCCTGATAGTTGTCTTCCTCATATCATTATAAATGGTATTCTTTATTTCATTACGAAAGAAAATAAGTATTTGATAGAAATTCCAGATTCATTAATATATACTATAATATTTTTGAATCATAATACTTTATCTGCTGGTCATCCAGGTGCTGAACGCACTGAACGTCGAATCAGAGAATTATACACTTTCCCTAGGCTTTCAGCTTATATTTCATTTTTCTGTAAACAGTGTATTTCTTGTATTGAAGTAAAAGGTTCGAAACCTCAATCCAGTAGCTATCAATTCTTATCCTCTTCCTTTCTTACCTTTTTCTAGGGTTCATTTGGACACTATAGGTCCTCTTCCTAAATGTAAAATTTCCGGTGCAAGGTATATTTTAGTTTTTAAAGACGCTTTAACTCGCTATTGTGAACTTTGCCCTGTCTCAACTCGTGATGGCAAGGTAGTAGCTGAAGCTCTTTTGAATAAAGTCATTGTAAATCATTCTGTTTCAGAAATTTTAGTCAGTGACAACGCAGGTGAATTTACTTCCCAGTTCTTTAATGAAGTTTGTAAAACTTGGAACATAAAGAACCGCACTATTTCCGTTCGACATCCCCAGTCCAACAGCCTTGTGGAAAGAGAAAATCGTCGTGTAGAAGATTACCTTCGTCAATATGTTTCTTCTAAACAAGACGACTGGAGTAGGTATATTTCTTTTGCTCAAATTGCTTTAAATACTACTTACAACTCTTCTATCGGAAATACACCTCACTTTTTGTTACATTTCTATGTTCGTAGATTACCTTATGACCTTCCTAATTATGTTTCTCCGTTTGTTAATAAACCCAATCCTCTTAAAGATCATCTCTATGATTTTAACGCGGAAATGGCTGAACGAGCAGCATCTATTCGTGATTTAGCTCGTCAAAAATTGGAAAAAGAAACATTTAGAATTGCTCAACAGCAACATTCTAAAGCCCCAATTCGTCCTATTCGTATAGGTGATTATGTCTATACACTTGCTGTTAAACCTCCCAATTTATCGCCCAAGCTTTTTAAGAAATGGGTCGGGCCGTATTTGGTTGTAGGTGTTTTAAAATATAACAAATATCAACTTCGTTGTTTAGTTACTAATAAGGAATTTGTGTCACATGTGGACAATTTAAAAATCCTCCCCATGCCTGTGGTAAAAACTGCCGACAATTCCTTTTCTTCCCAATGGAAATATTATAATCCATTACAACAAAATGTTCGGCGTGCTGACCCACCACCTGCCCCTCCACCTCCTGCCCCTCCACCACCTAAGCGTCGTTTTCAACCGCGAAGGGGGGACAATTCAGGTGATGATGATGATGATGACACACCTGATAATAATGCTTATACTGAGTATGTGGTATATAGAGATGCTCCTCAACCGGCACCTAGGCATGAACAACAGCCAAGAGTAGCACCTCAAGAAACCCATCAGTCTCCAAGGCAAGAACAACAACCTGTTGCACAGAGAAGACCTGAGATGTCTCCTACTGCAGTACTGCACCAAGTGCTGCACATCCTGCACCTAGGTTGAGTGTGACTCCTATTTCCCCAGAGTCTTCACTTCCCCTATCTATGCCTTCTACTCCGAGACAAATACCACCTCCTCAGCATCAACAAACAACACAGAGAATTCCTTCAGGACATTCATCTGTGCAATCCCCCACGAATCAAAATTTTGATCCGTTTACTACCTATTCTCTGAGGAGAAACATTTCCCATAGTTCTCCCCAACTATCCTCTCCTCGTACTCCATATGCATCTGGTTCTACTTCTCTTCATAGTTCGCCTCTTCTTTCTAGAAGATCTTCTATGCATGATAGTAATCCACCATCTTCACCAGATGAACCTGATAATGGTGCTATTGCACTTCCACCACCTATTCGTTATTACGATGAGTATCCGAATGTAGATACTTCCCCTTCTTCTCCTGAAGAAGTAAATGTTAGAGATGACAGACGTAAAGATCCTTCTTATCGTCCACATCCTCAATTCCATGGTCCTCGGGATTCTTCACCCATGCGATTGCGTAGTCATGCCAGACAGCAGTCTCCCCTTCCTGTGAATCCCGATACTCCTTCTTTTTATGAGATAGATCCTTCTACAATATCTTGGACTCCGAATCCTCGAGTAAGATCTAGATCTGTTTCTGAAGTATTGGAACAATTCCCCTATGATGACTCACCTCCAGAGTTACCACCTAAACTTCCTCCGAAGTTACCTCCTAAATTACCACCTAAGCTTCCACCCAAGCTTCCACCTAAATTATCTCCCAAATTTACTAGTTCTCTACAATACAATACTCCTTCATATTCTCAGAGAACTTATCCAAGAAATATATTCTATCCTTCTCATTCTACTCCAATTACGGATGTAGATAATATCCCTGGTACTTCAACTAGTACTACAATAGATCCCAAAAAGAAGGGAGCTATTCCAAAACGAAGAAAATAAATTACAAAATAATCTATATTTCTATTGAAAATTCTACTTTTGTAGATCCCAATTAGAAATAAAAAAATAAATTAACTAAAATACTATATAATATAATAATAAAAACCAGGAACATAAAAATCTTTACCGTGTTCCATATTAATGAATTTACAATTCGTTAAGTTGTATATATTGTAAATAGATTTTTTTTTTGCTCTTTCATAAAAATTGAATTTTTATGTTCCACAATTAATTTTAAGTTTTTCGAACTTATTGGTTTGATAATACTTTGTAGGTCTTACATTACATGTTTGATAACATTGTGTATGTCTTCCATGTTAAGTTTGAAGTTAGAATTAGTGACATTGGTTATGTCTTACATGTTATCAATTACACTTGTGTACTTGTGAGTTTGCTTGCAACTTACTTACGTACTGTAAGTGTTATTGTCCGTCCTAATAGGTAAATGTTTATTGAGTCAGTACCTGTGAGTACTATTGTCCGTCCTACTAGGTCATTGTTAATTTTAAGATACTTACGTTGTGAGTTCTTGTCTGTACCAATTATGTACTAGTAGTAATTGTCCAATAGGTTGTAATCGTTTGTACGTTTATATGTTACCTTATATTATAGTCTTAACATGTTCCATGTTATCTTATACAAGAAAAGAAAATAAAAATAGAAAAATTTTGAGAAAATACAAGACAAAAATATATGTTATGAGAATGCATGATTAACCACTATGGAGTTATGTATCTGCTTATATATGTTCGCTTTAATCGTATGATGTTCTTGTATTGCTTAAACTAGCTTAGATTTTTTTTTGCTTTTATAAAAGAAGTTCATGCACTTGAAAATTTCTTTATATTAAATCCTTAATAAATAGTTAAGCTTTGATAAATTTAAATCAATTAATAACGCCATCCTTTCATTAAAAATTTTGCTTCACTAACTATATTATACTTCCCTTTAACGATAACAATTACTGATCGACTGACTGAATACTTTACAACTAACTGCATACACTTTCAATTCTCTTACTATCATCTTTGCAAATTTTATCTTCAGATCTCTGATTAAATTTAGAGTATTGGAAGATGAAATTGTTAGTGTATATTAGATTGACATACAAAATTAATTAAAATAAATTTAATTAATAAGTCTTCCATAAATTTCAATGTAAAGAAGGGAGCTTATATCAAAGTCACTACTCCCGTGACTTTGCCTAAAGTCAATCTAATTCGTATTTTATCCAACGCCCAGAAACTGAGTCAATTGTAACTGACTCCAGTGATCGGCGGATGTTTTAGTGTGTGTTGTAAAATTGTTAATATAAAATTGTTTTATATAAATTTTCTTTTCATATTTAATTAGGTTAGGCATTAACTTTTCCGTGCCTTAAAAACTTGTTTGTTTATATATCTAAGAGTGATGTAAAATTCCACCGTTTCCCTTACATTAGATGATTGGCATTGTTGCTACCCAAAATCAATAATTGTCCATTTATTGGTAGGTGATCAAAATTACTATTGAGCTTCGTATATATATCTATAGACTAATAAATATAAATGTATATATGATGCTCATGATTATTTTACAGAAAATAATATGTGTCGATACTCAGGGTGTTTCCCTTTTCTCTTTAATTTTAGATGTGTGTTGGCCCTAAATCATATTGTAATGATATTGAAATTATAACGGCTTTTTAAGTTTAGAGTATTAAGATAATCCGAGTTGTTTTGGAATGTTATTTAAATAATAAAGCATAAACTTAAGTGCCATTGAAATAAATCTTTTATTAATATATTTCATGTTATTAAAAGGTGAAATAAGGAATAAAACTATCTAATCAAGATTAAGTATTCATGTTCCAATATTTATAAAACCAAAAATATTATAAAAAGTATCTTAAATATTATTTATATATATATTTTATATATATATATAATATAGATGATATATATATATATATATATATATATATATATATATATATATATATATATCATAGTTATATATATATATATATATTTATATATATATATACATATATTATATATATATATATAATAATATATATATTATATATATATATATATATATATATATATATAAATATATAATATATATATATATATATATATAATATATATTATATATATTATAGAACGGATATCAAGAGTTTCTTGAACCCTCAGCGAAAGAGGATTGAAGATCCTTTCGTTCAATACGATTTTTTATCTATTTAGTATTAATATTATTATTATTATTTTATTAATTATTATTGATGTATTATTATACTATTATTATTATTATTATATTTCATATTATTATATTATATTATTATTATTATTATTATTTATTCAGTTATTATTATTATTATTATTATTAATTATATTTTTTATTATTTATGTATTATTAATTCATATATTATTTATTATTATTATCTATTATTAATTATTATTATTATTATTATTTATTATTATTATTTATATATTATATAATATTTATTTTTTATAATTATTTGTACAATATTATTAATATATTTTTTTTTTTAAAATTTTTTTTTTATATATATATATATATAATATATAATATAATATATAATATATATATAAATATATAATATATATATATATATTATAATTTAAAACTATAAAGACAAAAACTCTTTTCTTAATATTTGAAACAAATATTCTGTATTCTGATATTCTGTAATTACTAATACAGAAAAACAGCATAAGTGTGGAAAAGTAGACATTTTCTAGAAGCTTTTGAACATTTAAAGATATGAGAACTACTTATCTCATTCTGCATCCTATTAATCATTATCTCCAATCTCCACTTATCTAAACATATCAGTTGCAATATATTAAGCTTATTAAAGGTAAATTATAATAAAAAAAAATTAAATTATCTACACATTTTCTTCCTGATTTTTTATTGCGCAATTCATCAAATACTAAACTCTGATTACTAAGCAAACTTTTGCACAGAACGCAGCTGGGAGGGCAAGCTAGATTGCCCAGAGCAAGTGGACTCGTTATAAGATTAACGCCACTTGATAATTCTTTTTTATTTGATTAGAATTCTAATCAATCATTTGATCAATTTTATATTTGTCTTCAAACACTTTGATAATCTTAATAGTTTGATTATAAAAGAAAATAAATCACACCAGTTACTGCATAAACTCAGATGAATTTTGCTTTCTTGCTTCGTATGATTTTTGCAATGATAATTTTATTCTTTTCAAGTTTTGACAAGACTATCAAACTCAAATCTTTATCCTATATAATTCGTATCAATTGAAAATTACTTGGTGGATATTTCTTGGACTTCAGCTTTGGTTGTTAAAGAGTTTTTTGGTTTGATAATATGTCATGATAAAAGAGAGACAACAAAACTTATTTACCATGAATTCGGTTCCTGATCCGGATCTTCATAACAGTTTGAATCTGGAACAAGATCTTTAAAATTTTTCGGATAAAAAAGGTGTGGAACATCCCCAACATCACTACTCTAACTTATATATATATATATATTATATATATATAATAATATATTATATAATAATATATATATAGTTATATATTATAATATAATTATATATATTATATATATTATATATATAAGTAAATTATTGGCATAATAATACGCTGCAACAAATTTGTATTTGTAAAAAAACCCTAATGTATTTCACCATGCTTGGGATCGCATCCTTGACCCTAGCAGATGAGCGTGAAAAGTGTTTGACCACTACGCTACGGCGAGACAAAAGAGAAACCGAAAATACTTCTACTGTCACAGCAGAGCATTATACCGTATTCCTCTCCGCTCGCACTCGAACGTAAGGCCAAACAGGGTGCCGCGCATGGTGAATATAATACCAAAAACCGGGGGCCATTATGTATAAGTTCAAAATATTCATCAATAATACTTGCCACAAATTTGATATTTGTAAAATTAAAAACCCCATCTAATGTATTCTTTCAACCATGGTGGAGATACAATCTGGACCTAGGCCAGATGAGTGTGCAAGTTTTGACACTACGCTTCGACAAGACAAAAGAAAAAAATCCGAGAATACCTTTCATACTGTCCAAGCAGAGGCATTACTACGCGTTATTCCTCACGCTCGCACTCGAACGTAGGGCCAAACAGGGTTGCCGCGCATGAGTGAAATATAATCCAAAACCAGGGCCCATTGTTGCAGGGTATTGATTGCAATATTTACTTATTTACATAATGGGCCGCCCGGTTTTGGTATTAAATATTCACCATGCGCGGCACCCTGTTGGCCTACGTTCAGAGTGCGGCGAAGGGGAGGAATACGTAGTATGCTCTGCTTGAAACAGTTGAAGCTATTCTTGGATTCTTCTATTGGTCTATCGTACGTAGGTAGTAGTTTCAAAACACTTGCACGGCTTCAATGCTGCTAGGGTCCAGGATCAGGTATCCCAGATGGTGAAAAATTACCATTAGGTTTTTTTTACATATATATTATATATATATATATATATAATAATATTATATTATATATTATATATATATTATATTATATATATATTATATATATATAGTATTAATATTATATATTATATATATATATATATTATTATATATATAGTATAAATTATATTTTGATAGTTTACTTCTAATTTGTGCAGTAATCACTTATATTGAGAAACAACAATATACGACGAGTGATGTAGAATTTTTGATCATTTTCGAAGCATAATTAACTCACAATTACGCTTAAAATAATATCAAACTGCATAAATAATCTACGATTATTTAATATTAAATGTAGTTAATAAATTAATAACGAAAATATGAACAAACAGCAATTTTAACATTAATATATTATATATATATATATTATAATATATTATATATACATATATATATATATATATATATATATATTATAAAATTATAAATATATATATTATATATATATATATATATAATATATAATATATATATATACTATTTTTTTTTTTTTTTTGAGTCAGTCGATACGGACCTTACCACGGCTCACAAGAAGCTGGCCAATTGGCTCGAAAAATCGCACCAAAGGAGGGCCCTGTATATATGATGTTTCAAGGATTCAAAGGGAGTTTGGTGGGGCAATGAATATTTTCAGCAGGTTCAAAAAATAAATATCAAAGTTAAATTAAAAAAATTATACCTTGTATTATAAATAGTCTAAGATTAACCGTAACAAATCAAATGTTATAAAGAAAATTCATTTCTTGAAGATACAAAAAAATAGAGTTACTTCTAAAGTGGGAAGATTGCAGACAAGATATGGATAATCTTTCAGAAGGTGTTATGGAACGCCTTAAAGTAGGAAAATGACGACGGAGAATAGGGTCCAGATGGGAATAATCTAT
>JABUQX010001542.1:22500-25071 GCA_015478945.1 Trachelipus rathkii | reverse complement strand
TATCCGCATCGCATCAATTTTTCTTCTACCCCATCCGCCATGCATTCGCATCCGCATGAATTTTTTTGCAGATAGTATTCATTTTGAAATTATGAGACTAAAGGTTCCTCACTTTCTGTTAACGCAAGATTGTTCAGACTCGTGAATAGTATTGGTACATGCTTGAGAGGTATGGGAGAAATAAATGAAGCTGTTCTCCCCTTATTCTTCTAACAAACACAAAGTTGAAAGGCCTGACAGGTGATGATATACGATTTTAGGTAATTGTATTACTCTTCTAAAACCGTTTGAAGCAAGACTATTATCTCAGAAAATTCTTGTTGCCAACGAGATTCCTCTAGAATGCAACGATGAAAGCGTGCTAAATGTGCTATTAAAGTAAAGGAACTTTGAAAGGTGACAGAAAATACTAATGTTGAACTAGATAATAGATTTTCAAAATCTGCAAAACGATTACGCATCTGCAATAGTAATTTTCTGGATCCTAGATACAAAACCAAATTTCTTGAACCACGTGTTTCACAAAGGGTTAAAATTTATTTAGTATGCCTATGTGATGAAATGCTGCTAAAGCCAGAAATTTCACCAGCCAATAAAAAGGAAAAGATTGCAGAAACAGACACACATTTACTATCTGTTAGCGAAACCATTGCAGAATCCATGAACGTTCTTTTGGCTTTAGCAGCGATGAAGAGTCTTGTTCAGAGGTGTCAAAGGATACTCTATCATTTTTCGAAGATAATCAAGAGCAAAAACTCTTGGAATTGGATAAAGATTCATTAAATTGATGGGTGATAATTGTAAAAGTTTTTCACATCTTGCAGAACTCGGCAGGGAATACTTAGCATGCCCTTCAATAAGTGTAGCTGGCGAGCATCTTTTCAGCGATGCAGATCTCATTTACGAAGAAAAGAGAAGCAAACTCTCCCTTTAAAGGGCTCAGAAGCTTTAGTTTTTTTAACATAATTTGAGAATTATTAATTTCAAGTATTATTCTACATATAACCTTGTTTTCAAAATGTGTTGAGGCTGAGAAAAGAGATTGGTGTGGGGTTCAAAAGAGTTGGGTCCCATATCTCGCAATTTTGGTAAGATATATAGAAAATATAATGATATATATATATATATATATATATATATATATATATATATATATATATATATATATATATATATATATATATATATATATATATATATATATATATATTATATATATATATATATTATATATACATATAACCTTTCGCCCTGTCAGTTGGTCCAACATCTTCTTTTGGCCCGAAACTCTTAACCCTAGAGCATTTTAGAAAACCATTTCTTTTCGCAATTGTTTCCGATGCCAGTCCTCTGGTTAATACTCTCAGGTAGGGTTTTCGCCCTTTCAGTAGAACTAGCATCTTCTTTCATTAGGCTTCAAAACTCGTTCACCCAGAGGTCTCCAGAGGATCTTGCTTCTAGGCGCATAAGATTCTAACACTGGTCCAAGAGTAATACAAGCAAAAGGAAAGGACCAGGTTGCTAGCTCTGTCGCCCTATAACCATGCGAAGAAAATCTTCACTTGTCCTGACAGCTACGAAATTTCCAACCTTCTCTCTCTCTCTCTTCTCTCTCTCTTCTCTCTCTCTCTCTCATCTCTCTCTCTTATATATAAATATAATATAATATATATATATATATATATATATTTATATAATTATTATATATATATATATATAATATATATATATATATATATATATATATATATAATATATATATATATATATATATATATATATATATATATATATATATATATATATATATATATATATATATATTATATATATATATATATATATATATATAATATTATTATTATATATTATATATATATATATAGATATATATATACATATATTATAACTAATATATATTATATATATATATATATATATAATATATATATATATATATATATATATATATTATTATAAATTAGATATATATATATATATAATATAGTATAGTGTGTATATATATGTTGTGATATATATATATATAATATATATATATATATATAATATATATATATATATAATATATATATATATATAATATATATAATATTATATATATATATATTGCTGCCTAGACTTCTAAAATTCTCATCCTCAATCCGCGGATAGTGATTTTTACTATCCACATCCGCGGATAGTCAAAAATCACCATCCGCTACATCTATAGTAAAGACATAAAGATGTAGGCGCAACACATCACATGAAAAACAAATATATTTCAGTTTCGGAAACAAATATATAACGTAATTATAATGCAAAAATATTTTTATTTTTATTATTAAAACAGCCATTTAAAGATTAGCAGTTTATACTTTCAGTTTCAATATAATAATAATAATAAATAATAATAATAATAATACAATAATTAATAATTAATAATAATAATAATAATAATATGAGAAGATATAAGAATAATGAATAATAATATAATAATAAAATAATAATATAATAATAATAATATAGTTTGTAAAACTTTAAACTCCGACTCGACTCCCTACACAGGAATTT
>JABUQX010001542.1:2500-7500 GCA_015478945.1 Trachelipus rathkii | reverse complement strand
GGAGTGACTTGAAACGTGAACTATACAAATATGGGTATATTACCTAACGATTAACACAAGGGCTTTTTTGATTTTTGACACCAAATCCCAGCAATGATTGAATTCCGAACACTACTTTTTATGGTTTTGAAAAATTAAAAATTGATATAATTTTTTTTTGGGTCTTCCTACAACATGAAATTTTCAGGGTATTTGTAATTGGGGGAGATACACTTTTTTTATTTACATTATTTTTTCTAATTTGCAACAGTTTTTGCCTCTGGGCATGAAACAAATTTAATTTTTTTTTTTTTTTTTACATTTTTTGAAATTCCCTTTTGAAAAAAAGGTGCGTCTCCCTACTATATACCCCCCACCCCCCCCCTGAATATTTGATATTGATTGGATGAAGGAAAAAAATTATCACAATTTTCCACTTTTTGAAAAAGCGATTTTTTTCTCTACTTATCCAAATCAATATCAAATTTTCAAGGCATATGTAGTTGGGGGAGATAGACCTTTTTTATTTAGTTAATTTTTTTTGTATTCTCCAAAAGAATTTTTTTTTTTAAATTTCCAAAAAAAAAAAATTCTTCTAAAAATTTGTTCAATGCCCAGAGACAAAAAACTGTTGTCATTTAGAAAATTTTTTCTAAATAAATAATGTGTATTTTCCACAACTACAAATGGTCTGAAACTTTCATGTTGAACGCAAGACCAGAAAAAGATTATCACAATTTTTAATTTTTCAAAACCATAAAAAGTATGGTTGGGAATTTAACCATTGCCAGAATCTGGTGTCAACAGTCAGAAAAGCCGTTCTGTTAATCGTTACGTAATAGACCCATCTTTGAATAGTTCACGTTTCAAGTCACTCCGACAAAAATTGTATAACGTGGTCAAAAATGTCAAAAACATGGTATTTTCTTCAAATAAAAATACAAAGTTAATCAATTGAGACAGGAAAACACCATAAATAGACATTTTAGGACTCGGAAAAAGCTGCAATTTGCTTTTTATTTGGTCAATATTGGCTAAAATTTAAAAACAATTATGACCATTTCCAATTTCGCGCTAAGCTCCCACCCTCTCTTCCCTCAGCATAGCCAAAATCAGAGCCTGCCCTTTATATAAACTCCAGTATCTATTCCATTCAGAATCCCTAAACTAGTTAAGGAAACATTTATTTCAGTATTATTAGCGAATAGGTTTTGGCACTTTCAGTACCGTGAGACAGACGTCTTTATATATATATATATATATATATATATATATATATATATATATATATATATATATATATATATATATATATATATATATAAATATCTTCCTATATATATATATATAACTGATATAACTCATATATATATATATATATATATATAGATATAGGTGTTACTCACATTTATATATATATATATATATATATATATATATATATATATATATATATATATATACAGTGGTGAGTTGGAGACGGCTCGCAGCCGGGTCACTGAAACTATAGTTAAAATTATATCAGCAAAGCAAACCGGCACTTATCTCTTTTATTGTTTAACTAAACATGAGAGAAAACCGGTAACTAAATCTTATAACAAAGTTGACAATCGTTTTCAAAATTTTGCCAACACCTCTATTTATGGAAATATATATATATATATATATATATATATATATATATATATATATATATATATATATATATATATATATATATATATATATGTTTATAAATATTTATATAACGATATATATAAATATATATATATATATACTTATAAATAAAAAGAGTATATGTTATTCAATTTTATATAATGAATGATTGTGCAATTTGGTGTTATTAGTAGACGATCTTTCGTGACTTGCAGACATGGTGATAAAATTCTTTCTTTGTTTCCTACAATATATATATATATATATATATATATATATATATATATAGCATATATATATATATATATATATACTATATATATATATATTTCTATTGAATATAAATAACATATATATATACATGGGCGTCGTCAGGGGGAGGGGGGCAGCTGCCCCCCCCTAGAAGTGTTTACTCTTATAGAGTCTACCTGCGAATTTTTTTGATCCAACGTCCCGTTCCGGGTGGCCGTTAAGTACGTTTTACGATATATATATATATATATATATATATATATATATATATATATATATATATATATATATATATATATATATATATATATATATATATATATATATATATATGAGTATATGGCGAAGGCTAGTTGCAATCGTCATTTTCTCACATTTCTCTTTCCGATACGAGGTCTTCTCACTCATTTTATATGTCTTTTAATTTGTTGATAAGAACTGTGTTTTTATTCTATCTATGTTTTTAATGTTGATATGTAAATATAAATTCTAGATTTTGTTGTTCAGTCGGATTTTAAGGTCTTCATTAAGTGCATTAGGTTCAAAGTAGCATTGAAATTATTACTCCGTGACGCCACTCTATAATTCAACACCGCCTCAGTGTAAAGTTATTTTTCAATTTCATCAGTTTAAGGTTCAAAGTAGCATTGAAATTATTACTCCGTGACACCACTCTATAATTCAACACCGCCTCAGTGTAAGGTTTTTTTCAATTTCATCAGATCATGGATATTAGGAAATTCCTTGGTACGTACGTTTACTTTAAATATTATAATAAATTTTGTGCATTTACTTCTTAAAAGTAGAATTTTGCAACACATGATCTTACTTGTCCATATGAGGTTAGCTTCATTTTAAAAAAACTATTTTTCATTAAACACAGAAATTAGTGGTTTCAACATAGTTTGCTATTCTTTTAATTTTTTTTGTTAACATCTTTGAATGTTAGTAAAATTATTAACCTATGACACATATGTGGCAGAGATTTACAGTAGCAGAACCATATATATATATATATATAATATATATATATATATATTTATATATATATATATAAAAATATATATATATATATATATATATATATATATATATATATATATATATATATATATATATATATTTAGATATATTGTTTACAAGAAAAAATTTAAAAGGAAGAACTCGAATAAAATTGGAAATGTTAGCGGTGAAAACGAAGAAGATACCAATAAGTCAGCTAAGACTACACAAGAATCCCCCCTACTTCGCATATTTCGCATGATGAAGAACCCCCACCCAGGCCCAACACCTCGACGAGTCAAGATATGGGTCCAGATTTCGGAGCTAGCGCTTCAGTAGATGACAGTCACGAATACATGGTAGATACGTTGGACATTCATATATGATTTCGACTGAGAAAAACAGTTACTGAAGAGTGTTGCGTTCTAAGAACCTTTTTTTGGAAGATGCTACCTACTTAAAGAAGAAATTAATTATGAATGGTTGGAGACATATTCACCTTGGCTGACATACTCCAGGCGCCTAAAGGGAGGCATTTTGCAAGTTTTTGTATTTTATTTCCACCAAATTAAATTTCGGTCAGAGGAGTCCTAGGCTCTTTAATAATAAGACCTTTGACTAAATATAAAATGTTCATGCGTTTTGTAAGGGACATACAAACACAGAGTGGCATAAAACTGCTGTTGACGCTGCAAGATTGTTCCTACAGGATGTACATCCAGTGCTTAGCATTCTAAGAAAGTATAGAAGGAAAAAAAATATTATCCTCAATAGTTTCATGGAGACCAGTCATTGAAAAACCATTTTGAAAAGGGAAGAAAAATGCCACATACCAATCAGTTCAGTTTCAGAAGAATAAAATCATTTCTCTATGTGGTACTGCTATAAAGGAAAGCATCACGATTAATAAGGTAAAAGCGTGCGCGTATAGCTTACTAACAGATGAAACGCTGATATTTCTGGAAAGGAAAATTATCCATAAGGTTGCGCTATTTCGACAAAGGTCCGATGAAGTCAAAGAGAATTTATTGGCTTTGTAGAACTGAAAGAGCTTGACGAAAAGCCATTGCGAAAGCCATTGACGATTTGTCACGACGGCCGAAGAACTGGATCCCGAGGAATGCAGTGGGCTTGGGTTTCGATGACTGTTCTACGATGTCTGGCAAGAAGTAGTTAACCAAGCAATATTGCGGAAAAGTATTAAAAGAGCATTGTTCTTTCATTGCTTTTCTCACAAACAAAATCTAGTAGTAAATGAGTTTGAACACAATACAGAAATCCGCAATAGTGTGAGAACTATAAAGGACGATATTACGTTTTTTTTCGAGAGTCGGTTGTGAAAAAAATTAATGCCAAACATCCCAAGCCTATGCCAGACCAGATGGTTTGAACAACACAAGTGCATCAGAGTGTTTAAGGAGCACTTTGTACGAATGATGCAAGCATTAGAAATCCTTTCCATTGAAGGAAATACCGCAACAAGAAAAAGCGCTTTTCAGTTGCATTCAGCGGCATGTAAGTCGTCATTCATCATGGCTATGATATTAATCGCGAAGTACTCTGCGATGTTAGAGCCAGTTGTAAATGCTCTCCAATCCAAGACCTTGGATATCGTCAAAACCTCGCAGCGTATTCAACATATTGCGGAAATGGTTAGGAGCCATAGGAAAGATGAAGAAAAAATCACCGATGAAGTGTTAAAAGAAGCTAATCAAATCGCTGAGCAACTGGGACTTGATCTGAATATACCACGGAGATTTGGTAGGCAGCAGCACCGCAGCACCTCAGCAACCATCCAGCAACAAATCCCACGGAGTTCTGGAGAAGATCCTTAATAACTCCGTATCTGGATTCTATAACCTCTTCTTTGAAATTACGGTTTTCTACTGAAAATACACCTGCTTATGCATTGACATATCTACATCCTTTCCACATGCTACTCATAACAATCGATGAGCTAAAGGAAAAGGCAGCTTCATTTTAAAGTTTTTACCACTTAAAAGGCATAGAAAAAGAGCTAGAACTTTGGTACAAAATTAGGAGGGACAAGAAACTGAGTAGTGAAGAACTAAAAATCTTATCTCCCAAGTCTTAAAGGAGACTGAACCTTT
>JABUQX010001541.1:7500-14930 GCA_015478945.1 Trachelipus rathkii | reverse complement strand
AAGAAGGACAGAGCGCTGGCTCTTGCGAACTCCAGTCCAGAGCTTTAAGATTCCATCAAAACTCCTCCGAAAGAAAGTTCCCAAAACCAGGGAAAATGTAGAAAAGAGGGAGACCAACTCCTCGCATATGAGACGGAATCTGTATGGATGTCAGAATAAATTCAAGAAGAAACCGAGAGGAACAAAACGGGGTTGAGGAATCATCTCCCATCTACTCTTTCCGCCACTGACTGAGTTGGGATTAAATAAATGAAGAACAAGCCTCCCCTGACACGCTCATTCCCACTTTTAAAAACTGAGGTGGCGGTGAGGCACTTAACTGGCCTTACCCGTCCACAACGATATCTTTAAACATTGATCTATAGCCTCAAGCGTCTCTGAATTGGGCACGTTTCCTTATGCGATGTTAAACTCTCTTGACAGGACGAGAGGGTGAAGCTGACGGGGGTGAAGCATCTTTTGGAGATGAAGTGAAACTCTAGTAAAACAAATCCCATCCTGAAGGCTTTCTCTGTATATATAGCAGGATGGAATTGACGAATAGGCCCCTCGAGCCATACTCGTGAATATATTCTATTATGAAAGGAAGCCTTGTTAGGTCTGACAAACCTTTCTTATTATATAATTACTTATAAAATATATAAAATATAAAATAATAGTAGTATCCTTAGAGAATCGGTGGAGTTGGCAACCTAGTGCTGAGAAATGAGCGACGATCCAGCTGGGCCCCAGCTGGTTCTATATGTGGCTTCTAGGCACTGTAGATATAAATTTAGAACGAATCACTTCGTAGTCTGATGGCCCAGATTTTGGGTTCGATCCCTATGCTACCATAGGTTATTGAGGGAGTTTTGATTGGTGCATTATTGAAGGTGCTCCGGTGCTTCCTACTAAAAATGAGGTTTAGTAACCCTACGCCATCCAATAACATCAAATTCAGATTATCGACAGAAAATCGCAAGTCTTTTTCAACATTACGCCCTCAGATAGGTCATATGCCTGTCCCACACCAAGCCCCAAATTTTGGCAATCCTCTTTTCTAGGCACTCTAGCACGACATATTCCTACGTCATAGAATCACATTTCAAACAACTTTAACTTTAATCATTGCGCGCGTCTTATTCAGCCTATGTTAATCACTTCATAGTAACTGGGTATGGGGAGTCCGATTGGTGGATTTATTATAAGGTGCTAAGATGCTTCCTCCTACAGTAGTAACCTAACACACCACACAATCCTAACCTACTCCGGCATAAACTTTTTGTCTCTCTAGCTACTTCTCCAACCAAACTGCGAGCTCAGTCTATCCTACGTCAATAGAAAACACCTCATATTGGGGTGTCTACCCCTACATGGGTTATATTGACAGAATTGGGTATGGGGGACTTTCCATGAATTGGCGCTCCTCGCTCGCTCTATTCTCACTATTCCACGCACAGGTGCAACAGGATAGCATACATTTGCATATCTATCCTTCTAATGAGTTTACGTACCCACTCCATTTTCACCGTTCCTTTCATCTTTGTTTCAGTCACAGCGTGCAAATCAAATTTGCCTTTCTAAATAAACAATCCATCACCTCTCTCCTCATCTCCTCAACATTTATTCCTGTGACATTTCATATGCAGATACGATTCATACATTTTACGTGGGCCGGAAGGATAGAAGGCCTTTTTCTCTTCCTAAGCAGCTTGTAGTTGCGAATATAGGCGCGATCATGTGAGGAATACACTCGACAGTAACCACTTTGGGTGTCGTATTCCTAGAGTATCACTACGACCATATGACATATCTGACACGCATTTCCGCTGAATCGATTCGGCTGAAGAGATGATTTATGATGGAAGTGGATCTGGAAATCACTTTTCTTATGTTCTGATTTAAGTAATTAGATATGTACTTTCTTATCCCTCTCTTATTTTCTCTTAACGTTGTCTGGAAGGCACCAAGGCTGTGCAAACCATTTTGTTTTTGGGTGGTGCACGAAAGCCGAGCTCGGGTGTTGCCTAGTAATGTTTTTCTCCGCAGGCGTGTGCCAAAGCCAGTCAAAAAAGCCTTAACCTAGCCAACTATTCCTCCGTAGCCGGGTGAACCGTTTTCAACCGTTATACGGTTTTAAAAACTCACGTCCCTTTAGTCCGAGCTTCTACATCGACACGCAGGCGTGACATTAACGATGTGGTTCGACTGCAAGCTGGTTTTTTTTACCTAAACACGTATCCTCCTTCATCAAATAATAACGCTTATCATGACGGGTGTCAAACAAAGGGGATAGATAAATGGCGAACCATGTATAAAGAAAATGAGTGAGTAGTTCCATACCATAGAAGGGTGGTGTTTAGCGGTGATACTAATTTCCCAGGTTAATACGCTTGTATTGATATGCTTTCTGGAGGATGAGTGTGGATAGTGAGCATAAAGCAAAAGGGCGAACCATTAGGCCAGAGTTCCGCATGACGCAGGCTCTGGAAATGGTCATACCAGTCAGTAGGGTGCCTATCAATTTATTTTGTTATTCAATTTAGGGTTTCTTATTTCAATTTTAAAATTATAAATAACAATTATGAATAATGATTAAAAATTTTAATTAATAATAATAATAATTATGGAATATGACAGAGGTCTAATAATGGGTATATTTTAATTTAAATATATATATATATATATAGTGAATGGAGTAGTAAATAATATTCTGGGCGATGATTAGAGCAATAATAGATATATTGAAGGTGAATCTAGAGCTATGGCGACTGATTATGCTGTAACTCTGGAGGCGGAAACTACGCCTGGCAGTGAGTCGCATAGGCCAACTCACTCTCACAATAATTTGACTGAGGAGGTGACAGAGGTCAACTCTTATTTAAAACTGAATTGTAATCCTACGCATGCAGGAGAAAAAAATAGTAATAATAACCAAATTGTTAATTAGGGGGTGATGAGAAAACTACTCATTTTTTAAAGGTTAAACTGTTGTTGATTTTAAGAGAAAAAATTTCTCTACCTAAACATACTCGAACAACAGCGACCTATAGGGACTAATTAGAATTACGCAAACCATTGCATGTAATTTGTCCCTGACATACGAAATAAGAAGTGTGCTGGCAAACTCGAAAGAGACTGCGCTGCAGGCCAGGGCAGACGCGGTGCTGATAAAATTGTACTTATGTTTTAGGTAAGACTAGTAAATGAGTCTTATCCCTCTACTAAAATTCGGGGAGCTGGCTTGACCTTACCAGATGCCTTCCGCAAATAAGATAAGGAAGGTGCCCAGCTGATTTGTGGGCACTTGTTTGTCAAAGGCCTGTCGAAGTTAAATGGGAGAATTTCAGAAAATTTATATGTAAAAAAAATTTAATTAAGACGCAGGTAGTTACAATTGGGGATTGGGGAAATTATCTTATGACATTTTACGGCTTTGCACCGGGCCAAGACATTAACGTTACTGATCTTCGCATGCCCTTCTTGTGCTTAAAAGATATGGGCTTTAATTAATCGACTGTTAAATATCACTTACCTAACCATCAGACGCTGAGACTAAATCGCTAGCGCCTCTCAATTGACAATAAAGGCTTTTGACTTTCTCTTCGAACAAAAACAGAATATCTTCTTTTCACTTACCACTCTCTGTCTTGACCTGTTTCTTTGGACGTTCCTCTTTGTGAGAATGAAATGATTAATAACTTAATTAAGAATTTAAGGAGGTATTTCATTTTTTTAAACCCTTCGAAGAGCCCAATTCTAAAACTGCGCGAAAAATGATTGAAGGCACAAGTTTTTTAACGAGTAGTGCTCGCAAGGGTGGACCTCGCAAAATGACATCCTGCACATTACAGGCCTACCAAGAAAGATTAAGGGGATGGGAAGTCCTTGTAGCTAATAGCTTTGAAGTAAAGGAGGTGTAGGGGTGAGAGAAAATAATCTTTAAAGAGATAAATTCTAAATGCAAGGCTGGCGGATAATTACCCCCGTACTCCGTAGGACTCTGGCTGAGAGAAGGCCAAAGCCAGAATAGTTGAAAGTTTAGGCGAACAGAGCCCATTATAGAGCCTATTTGCAAAGAAAGAAGACGTTTGCAGCAAGATAAAGGCCGCAGGACGAGCGATAAAATGCTCGGAGGAGACTGTAGCCGCATTTAATATAGAGAGAGCGAAGGGGAGAAATCAATAGTTTGCTGGAGTGCGGGAGTTATAAAACCGGTTCGAGGAGGAAACTGGCAGTTCCGTATCGTTCCTGTCAAAATCGGGGATGGAGAGTAGACTGGTGGTAGATTTGGAGACTGCTCACCAGAAGATCTAATCTCAGATAATTTTACGGCTGCCTAAATTAAGGATAGAATTTTCCAGTTGCAGCAACATTGGGCAAATTGGTTGACAAAGCCTAGAACCTAACGAAATTGTTCCGACTTGACAAACATCCTGTCACGTTAGAAACTACTCTCCAAAAGTTCTTTAACCATTACGACGTACCCTTCGGGAACTATAGCTTCAACTATCTAATTCAGGGTCACAAGTGCTCTTCTAGCGCCTGGCAGAGACTCATGTCAATATTGTTTGGTGAATTAAAGAACGTCTTCGTGTACTTAGATGATATACTTATCTCGAGTTTAACTATAGAAGAACATGTTGCGACTTTAGAAGAAGTTTTCAATAAAGGTTAAAATACAATGAAAATGCTGTCTTAACCATATAAAAGTGCTTATGACGGTAATAGAATTAGGAGTTCCTTAGGGCTTCCAAATATAGCGAGAAGGAGTTCTGCTTAGTCAGGAGGAGAGAGAGGCAATAGTGAAGGTTGGAAAACCTGTCAACATTAAAGCAAACTTAGAGCGTTTTCTTGCCATGTGACTAGAATCTATGCTGGACCGGTAATGCAATATAAGCAGACGCGGCCCGGCTATGGCAACACCATTGACAAATATGCTGAACATGAAAAGCCTGCTTCGGCACAAGAAAATGTTGAACCTAGATGAGCAAACGAGCTTTTTTAAGGAGCAAAGGGCGGCAATGATTAAGGCTAAACTTATTATCGTTTCCTGGTGAGGAAACGGAGTTGCAATTGTACACGAAAGTGAGTGGATGTAGCAAATGGCGGAGCGGCCGTTAGAGCAAAAACGAGGACCCAACTAAAATCTTTGCCTTGTATAGCGCGGTGCTGAGTTGAGGCAGAAATGGGATACTTCTCAAATCCGTAAGTAATGTAAAATGGTGTACAAATAATAGCTTGGAAAGGATGCTTAATTTGATAAGCGAATCGCAAATTTGCAATTTGCACTGCAATGAAGGCATTATGCCATGAACTGTAAAGGAAAAGTGAAGATAAAATACATGTTGCCAGAGGAAAAATTTCCTGGAAATTGAGATAGAAGCTGTTTACCTTCTAGTTTAAAAATAAATTATCTAAAGCCAGAAAATAAATTAAACTACTCACTTGAACGAGCTAAATGAAGAAAACGAGCATGTAGAAATTAAGAAGTTAGACTTAAAATTAGCCTTCATAGAAAATGGAGAGTGGACGGTACTCTCTCCAACAGATCAGATCACCATGGAAACCAATTTACTGTTGGGGGAGGATGAATATAGTAATGGGGATTCTTTAAATGCCAAAGCGAAAGGGTTTAATCTTGGAATGCGGGTCGAGAAAGAGTGTCAATTGCTTGGTATTACAATAATAATAATAATAATAATAATAATAATAATAATAATAATAATAATAATAATAATAATAATAATAATAATAATAATAATAATAATAATAATAATAATAATAATGATGATAGCCGTAGTTTTATTTAATAGCGATGAGGGATTTAATAACAACGATTTTGATGATTTCTTTCTTTCGTAACACCTTATAACTTATACTAAAAAGGGGTTGAATGAGATAATGGATAGAATCAAGAGAGGGTATAGATTTCCGAGCATAGCAGTCGAGCAGGAGACCGATCTATACATCAAAACTTTAATGGATTGAAAAAAGGCTACTTATAAGAATTTTCCTTTGCGAGGGAAAAGAGTTATCTTTGGCAGTTGACATTTCGACAGGAGTCGCAAGAATAATAATTCCAGAAAATTTGATAGACGATGTGATAGCAAGAATACATAATATGAACCACCTGGGAGTTAAGAGAACATTGACCGTTTTGAGAGCAGATTTCGTATTCAAGTACATGCACAGCCGCGTGAAAAATTACATTAAAAGTTGCAACATTTGTCAGAAAAACAAGAATACTAGGAGGATTTCCCCCGAATGCGGAAGATACAAGGAGGTGTCGGAGAAGTTTGACGCACTTCATGTGGATCTAATAAAAATGCCATATAGTAAAGGGTTCAACTATCTATTGGTGTTCATCGATAGGTTCAGCAAATATCCATTCGCTTATCCCTTGAAACAGGCTACTGTAGATTCCGTACTGCATGTTTTGGTAAGCGAAATATTTCCATTCTGTGGGGTTATAAAAAGACTTGTATCGGATCGCGGAACTCAATTCACTGCCAAATTGTTTTGTGATGTCTACAACCTGCTCTGTATTGATAATATTGTTACGGCACCAAGTGCACCAAATAGTAACGAAATTTGTGAAAAATTGAACCAGGCACTAATAATAAGCCTAAGATGCATGATAAACGATAGTAAAAACGAGGGCTTAGAGTGGCCTGAGATCCTCCCATTTGCACTGTATTGTTTGAGGATCAGTCCTTTGAACGAAGAGGGAGTAACGCCTAGCATTTTGATGTTCGGCCAGAATTTATCTGTCCCAGGTGGTCTCTTGCAAAAGGAACCACTCAATGCCGCGATCAGTCAGAGTGGCCTAACCTAAGAATATTAGTAGCTTTTTAATACGAAAGCTTTGGGGCCTCAAAGTTGTATACAAAATAAACATATATTTATTCCAAAAGATCTTAATAAGGCAAAATTTGTACTAGTTAGAAATCAACAGTATAATGTGGGTAAATTAGAAGAAAGGTATTCGGATCCATATAGGGTCTTACGAATAACTAAAAACAATGTGTATAGATCAAAACATGGGAAAGAAGCTGTAGAGAATTTGAGAAATATAAGGGTTTATCATAGTATAAATAGCGAGGACAATGGTAACAAGGAGAAGGGTAGAATCGAGTAACAAAAAAAAAAATAAAAAAAAAAAAATTATGTTTATAATGCTTCTTCTTGCTCGTGGAAGCATGAATGGGTTTTTCCTTAATAGTAGTATATGATTATTAACATTTTCCTCTGTAAGTTAATTAGTGTGGAGAGAATGTGGGTGATCTTATTCTTTCCTGTCAAAAAATTTCCCCTTTTCCCCTCACTAACTGACTCTACTGACGAAGCTTATTCAAAAAAAAAAAAAAACTCTTTACGACTATGAACGAGTGTTTACAATTTCCTGGCTATCAAATTTATAGTGGAAGGGCTAATTGAATAAATTGAAG
>JABUQX010001541.1:0-2500 GCA_015478945.1 Trachelipus rathkii | reverse complement strand
TGATATTTCGACCTTAACCTTGCCAGATACCATGGGTCATTTTTTGCCCACGGTTAATTTTTGTTCTTCCTTTAGGGGCTTAGCCCTATTTTTTTGATGTCTTTACCTTGTTTGACCATGATATTTCGGCCTTGACCTTGCCATATACCATGGGTCATTTTTGGCCCACGCTAATTTTTTACCCACTCGTGGCCCACCCGTCACATATTTCGTTCCTAACTTGAACGCATGTATGGATCTATCCTAACTTGAACACCTACACACACACACACACACACACACACACACACACTATACACACACTTACTTACAACTTATACCACACATCACTATACATTATTCACTATAACACTTACATTTACCCATAGACACTTACATTTACACTTATTCACACGTACAAACACACGACCATCCCTTTGGTCGTCCATGGGTCAATTTTGACCCACGGTAATTTTTTGTCCTTCCTTTAGGGACTTAGCCCTTTTTGATGTCTTAACCTTGTTTGACCATGATATTTCGCCTTTGACCTTGCCATATACCATGGGTCAATTTTGACCCACGCTAACTTGATGGCTTTGATGGTTCCCAATCACCGTAAGAAGTATCTAGGGATGTTCTATTAGTGTTCTATGAGTATTCTATGAGTGCCAGGTGAGTGCCAGGTGAGTGCCAAGTGAGTGCCAATGAGTGCCAATGAGTGCCAAGTGAGTGCCAATGAGTGCCAAGTGAGTGCCACATAGTGCCAAGTGAGTGCCACATAGTGCCAACTGAGTGCCACTTTTTTCAAGCCTTTTCTAGCCTCCCCTGAGCCTAGAATACCCTAATAATGGGTGTCTACCCCTAAGGTAATAATGTATGAGGAATCGATGTGTATTATAATCTGCCTAGAATGCTCCTACTATGAGTTAGATTTTTATAACACTTATAGAGCACTTACACTCCCATAGACACTTACACTAACCCATATACACTTACACTCGCACGCACAGGTACACTTACACTTACACTCACACCCTCGAAGCTCAATTTGTTGCCGCATCTGTGATGACTCATCTTTGATGAAGTCATCTTTGATACCACCTATATTGATGATTCATCTTTGATGACTCATCTTTTGTCTACCTCTAGATCATAAGCTCACCAGGCCGCAGCAGGACCCCTCCCCGCAAAGGATGGAGACCCCGCACCCAGGTGCGACCCGGCCGCGCGAATGAAATATTATATACTATAAGTCATTCATGTTTATTTCATGCTTAAGCATTTTTTATTAAAAACATTTTCGCGAAACCTAAAACTGTAACTCATACAGACCTATTAGTTTAACACATTATATTTATAACATTATTTTTACTTAATACTTTTAATTTCTATTTTAAAAATTGTATGTAAGAAGAAAAAAACCAGAGTGCCTGATATATAAACATTTTATTTTACTACAACTGTACGAAATTTTATTAAAAACATACATCTACATACCTTAAAGCAGTAAATCAGTAAATCAAATAACCCAACCTGCACTCCTGTCCAACCATGATATATGCTTTTGTATTTACCTGCTTTAGGCTTAACTCAGTTTTACTGCTTTAACTCAAGTTTTACTGTAACTTATATGTTTTTCTGCTTTAACTCACATACTTTACATACCTACAGACCGTAAAGCAGTAAATCAGGAAATCAATAGAGGTTTACCAAAGCACCTGGGGGGATTAGTATGCTTTTTTTTTACTGCTTTATCTTTAACTCATGTTTTACTGCTGTAACTCATTGTGTTTTTTACTGCTTTAACTCACATATTCATTATCATTACATACCTTAAGCAGTAAATCAGTAAGTAGAATCATAGAGGTGGGACCTAACACCAAGGGGGTATTAGTAGCTTTTGTTTTACGCTTTACTGCTAACTCATGTTTTCTGCTTAACTTTCTGCTTTATAGCTTTAACTTCTGCTTTACTCTTTACTTCTGCTTTTACTGTTTTAACTTGTCTGCTTTACTGCTTACTCATATAGTTTTAACATTATGTTTTTTATTTTGTTTTAATACTTTTATTATTTTTTATTATTATTTTATTTTCTTATTTTATTATTATTTTTATTATTTTTATTATTTTATTTTTATTATTTTTATATACTTAGTGTTATTTACTTCATGCCTATTGTTTATTATTATTTAGAACACACAACACACACACACACACACAACACACACACACACGCACACATACATTACACTTATACACACATTCACTATGGCACTTAATACACAAATTCACTATGACACTTACATTACCCATAGACACTTACATATACACTTATACACAGGCGGTCACAAACACACACACACACGCCACATACACTACACTTATACAACATTCACTATGATACTATACAACACATTCACTATGACACTTACATTTGTCCATAGACACTTACATTTACACTTACAATCACACACAGATTTACTTACACTCACACAGATTTACTTACACTCACACACAGATT
>JABUQX010001540.1:5000-22500 GCA_015478945.1 Trachelipus rathkii | reverse complement strand
TTGTGAACATTTACCGTTAGTAACCCGGATTGCCAAGTTTGAGGAGAAATGGAAAGTAAGGTTAAGGTGGAGTTGAAATCTGGAGTGGAGGTAAAATTACGAGTGCTAGGGTTAAATTGTGCGAGAAAGAATAGTGTATGGACAAGGCGTGGAAAGTTTATATTATTATTATTATTATTATTATTTATTATTATTATTATTATTATTTATTATTATTATTATTATTATATATTATTATATTATTATTATTATTATTATTATTATTATTATTATTATTGTTTTACCTGTATGTTTGTTAGGATGATAGTGCGTGAATGTGAAGGATCGATCCAGCAGAAGTGTGTAATATATTTAGGTTAGGGTTTTAACTAATAACATTATATTATTATTATTATTATTATTATTATTATTATTATTATTATTATTATTATTATTATTATTATTTATATTTATTATGGTACTTTATTATTATTTTAACGGTGATGTATTATTATTATTATTATTATTATTATTATTATTATTATTATTATTATTATTATTATTATTATTATTATTATTATTATTATTATTATTATTATTATTATTATTATTATACATGTGTTTTGAATATTGTAAATATACCTGACGATGGGTTCTCATTTTCAAGGGTGCGAATACTGGGAGCGGATACAGGGACCATCCTGACTTTATTTACCTGGAACCTGATCCCAACCTGGAGAAGCGATTTGGATCGGGTTTTACCTGAGACCTGACCCCAACCTGGAGCGATTTGGATCGGGTTGCCTGAAACCTGACCCTAACCTGGAGCGATTTGTATCGGGTTTTACATGAAACCTGACCTCAATCCGAAGAGATTTGTATCGGGTTTTACCTGAAACCTGGCCCCAACCCGGAGAGATTTGTATCGGGGTTTTGCCTGAAACATTGCCCCAACCTGAACGAAGCTCGTAAACCCGATTTAGCTTTCAAGGATATCCCAGCCTACACGGAACTGGTAAACAGGTTTTTTGGATTCTAAGGTTGTTTTCACTGGATTGGGAGGGTACTTGAGTGTACTCCCCACCTTCACTGGATTGGGAGGGTACTTGAGTGTACTCCCCACCTTCACTGGATTGGGAGGATACTTGAGTGTACTCCTCACCTTCACTGGATTGGGAGGGTACTTGAGTGTACTCCCCACCTTCACTGGATTGGGAGGGGTACTTGAGTGTACTCCCCACCTTCACTGGATTGGGAGGGTACTTGAGTGTACTCCTCACTTTCACCGGAACCAAAGGGAAATTCATTTGTTTGTTTATTTCCCTAGACTTTAAAGTTCCCTTATACATTTAAACTGTAATAACAGATTGACCCAGTTGTGAAGGTTTAGTGTAACTCATTAATACTCTGAATTATTTTACATCCATGGTGTGTTTGATATATGGATAGCAAACTTTGTGGATAGTGAGTCCCGGTTATACTGTTAAGACAGTCTGAGTAGTTAGAGTGCGGTATTGAGGGGTCTGGAATCCTTTAAATCCTGGAATCCTGGAAGGATTCCAGGAACCTGGAAACTGAAAAGTGACTTCCTGGAAAATGGAAAAAAAGGAAAAAAAAAATAAAAAATAAAAATAATAAAAAATAAAATTAAAAAAAAAAAAAAAAAAAAAAAAAAAAAAGGATTTAGAATCGGACCTGGAGCTTTGGGATCCCCCCGGAGGGGGTTCTCCATCTGAAATAAAAGAAGAAGAAATGCACGGAGTGCATAAGAGAAGATGGAGGAAGGAGGAAGAAGAGGAATGAGGAAGGAGGAAGAGAAGGAGGAGAATGAGGAATAAGAATGAATGGTGTTTGGAACCCCCCGGAGAGGCCCCAACTGAAAATAAAAGAAAGTAGAAATGCACCGGAGTGCATAAGAGAAGATGGATGAAGGAAGAAGGAAGATGGAGGAAGGAGGAAGGATGTAAAAAGGAGACAGAGTTGGTACAGGCACCGGTGCTGGAGCCGGTACGGTGCTGAGTTAGTAAACATTCGTTTAGCCTCAGACTAACATTTCTATTTTCAAAATCTCGTTTTCTTTTTATAAACGTCAACTAAAATATATTGTTTGTTATTTTTATTTTATGTTTCATTTTACATTTGTTTTTAATTTTTGCTTTCAATTTTAATTTTTTAATTACTTTTTAAATTTTATTTGTTTAAAACATTTTGTTTTTACTAAAAAATTTATTCTTTTTATGTTTATAACTTAAAAATTTTGCATTTTTACATACCCTAAAGCAGTAAATCAGTAAATCAGTAAACCCATACCAACCCTCCCACCCTGATCCATGATCTATTGATCTATTGATCTATTGATTCAAGTCATATTTTGTATAACAAAACAAAACTTTTTATTTTTTTAATGTTTATAACATAGTAAAATGTAATAGTTTACATACCCTAAAGCAGTAAATCAGTAAATCAGTAAATCAAACTGCCCTCCAGTCACCCTCCTACCCATTCGTGATCTATTGATCTATTGATCTATTGATTCAAGTCATATTTTTTATTAAAATTGTTATGTTTTACATACCCTAAAGCAGTAAATCAGTAAATCAGTTAAATCAAACTGCCCTCCAGTCACCCTCCTACTCATTTTCGTGATCTATTGATCTATTGAATCTTATTGATTCAAGTATATTTTGTATTAAAATTGTATGTTTTAACATACCCTAAAGCAGTAAATCAGTTAAATCAGTAAATCAGCTTGCCTATTGATCTCCCTTCCTACTCATTCGTGATCTATTGATATATTGATCTATTGATCTATTGATTCAAGTCATATTTTGTATAACATAACACAAAAACTTTTATTTATTTTGTTTTGTTTTCTTTAAACATTTTGTTTTTACTAAAAAAAAATTATTCTTTTTATGTTTATAACTTAAAAAAATTTGCATTTTTACATACCCTAAAGCATAAATCCATTCACCCTCCTACCATCCATGATCTATTGAACTATTGATCTATTGATCTATTGATCTATTGATCTATTGATTCAAGTCATTATTATAAGTATCTTTTTGTATAAACATAACATAAAAAAAATTCTTTGCTGTAGCTGTTGTTGTTGAAATGTAGCGTTTGTTGTTGCATTTGTTTCAGTTGTTGATGTTGTTGTTGAAATGTCGCGTTTGCTGTTGTATTTTTTGTTGTTGTTGATGTTGTTGTGTTGTTGTTGTGTTTGTTGTTGTTGTTGTTGTTGTTGTTGTGTTGTTGTTGTTAATATATCAAACGTTCAAAATTAAATAAAAATATACCAACACTTTTTCAAGATATCTCTAAAATATTATGGTTATTTTACATTAACATTGTAATATGGAAAACTAAACAAAAATATATCTCAAAAACAGCCCAACTGACATACAGCATTCATTAACAAGGTAACTAAATAGAAGTTCAACTTACCAGCAAAGTTTGGCATAGCATCTCAATCTTTACTATTCAACAACGATCAAAAATATTATTAATTATTATTATTATATTATATTATTATATTATATTATATTATTATTATTATTATTATTATTATTATTATTATTATTATTATTATTATTATTCCACATAGATCTCACAACACCAATAAGGCGTGAGGTCACTTAGCCTTCAGGTTCACAACTAAAACATTGGCTGGTAAATTGCTCTCTACCTGACACCTAAACATTACGCAATTTTAGTACGCTAAAGGGGTGACCAATCAGAGAACTGTATTTGCTTTGCCATCACGGACGCCAATGAAATTCGGGGAATGACTCATTAATCTTAATATCTTTTGACACATGAGAATTGTAACGAGATTTATTACTTTGTTCACAATATCTTTTGACACATGAGAAGGGTAAAGAGATTTATTACTTTGTTACCCTTTTGTCCTTACTTAACATCTGTTTTTATCTTAAACAGTAAAAAAAATCATGATTTTTTTATAAAAAAAAAATCAAGTAAAAAAATCAGTTGATTTTTTCATTTGATTTTTTTCGTGCCATCCCTGTTATTAATAATATTATTATTATTATTATTATTTATTATTATTATTATTATTATTATTATTATTATTATTATTATTATTATTATTATTATTATTATTATTATTATTATTATTATTATTATTATTATTATTATTATATTATTATATCATCAGTATTATCATTATTATTTTTAGTATTATTAATATTATTTATTTATATTATTATATATTATTATTATATCAAGCTTATATATGTATATGAACATTTGTACAAACCTTAACATCACCATACACACACACACACACACGCACACACACACGCACATACACACACACAACACACACACAATAATTATACACACTTTACTTAATACATTAACCATTCAATCATTCGTACTAACTTACTGATCACATGGCTGTTATTTCTATGATGTCAACAATGTGTAACATTTTTCTAAACGTCGTTGGAAGACATTTATATTTTTTTCACATATTTAATATAAACATTTCGTTTTGTTATGTATTTTCCTTTACGTTTCTATTATTCTTTATATTTATATTTTGTTAAAAGTTAATTTATTTATTTATTTTAAAGTCTGTTTGCCCTTTTTTAAACAATTCATTCAGTTTTACCCTTCATGTAACAGATGTTCATGTAATTGATACCCGTTCTTTGTTTATTCCCCTCCAAAGCTAATTATCTTTTTCACACGCCTTTGAATGGCTTGTTTCTCACGGTCTTTGTATCCACCCTCTCAAGAGGATAACAGATGTTGTAACCAAACCCTTTGTTCTTTGTCTAGGATTGCGTTATGTTCTAGTTGTGAGCCTGCAGGCGAAGTGGTCGCATGCGTTATTGGTGTTGTGAGATCTATGTGGAATAATAATAATAATAAAAATAATAATAATAATAATAATAATAATAAATAATAATAATAATAATAATAATAATAATAATAATAATAATAATAATAATAATAATAATAATAATAATAATAATAATAATAATAATAATAATAATAATAATAATAATAATAATAATAATAAAAATAATAATAATATTTTTTTCGGTTATGTATAGTAAAGATTGAGATTGCTACGTTGACATCTCCTGGTAAGTTTAAACTTCTAATGTTAGTTACTTTGTTAATGAATGCTCTATGACAGTTAGGCTAGGTTGAGATAAATTTTTGTTTAGTTCTCATAAATATTACAATTCTAATGTAAAATTGACATTAATATTTTAGAGATATGTTTGAAAAAAGTGTGAATAGGATCATGGATCATGGGAGGTGGGGGTAGGTTATGTCGTGGGTATAATTGTGCGAGGGATAATTCACGTACGAAGTGACTCCAATAAACATGGAGAGGATAGTGCGTCAACTGTCAAGAGATCAGTGCGTGCAGTTAACAGCACTCCACGCTGAAGGATACGGGTACCGGGTACTTGGTCGACGGTTCAGTATAGGGCACACAACGATTGCACGGGTAATTCAACGGTACCAGGAAACCCTGACACATGATCACCGGCGGGGACAAGGTATACCCAGGAGCCACGACACCGTGGAATACCGCATTTATATGTCTGCGTGCATTACGGAGAGCGCCACACCAACGTCAAAGACATCTGCAGATACAGCTGGCTAAGGTACACGGCACCAGGGTGAGTGACAGTACAGTGCGTCACGCCTTGCGGAATATAATTACCGGCCACGGAGGCCTGCCATAGGTCCACCGCACACCACGGCACATCGAAGGGCGGAACTGGCATTTACCCGAGAACACATCTATTGGACGGTCGATCGACGATTGGGCAAGGTGCTCTTTACGGACGAGTCGAGAGTGTCTATGTACGCCTCGGACAGGCGTGCTAGAGTATACCGACGACCGACGGAGAGGTTCGCGCAATGCAATGTGCTGCAGGTGCCGCCGTTTGGAGGTGGGTCGTTATTCTGGGGAGGTATCTCTTTATCGGGGCCTACGGAGTTGCACATCTTCGATGGAGGCACTCTTACAGCCGTAAGGTATATCACAGACATCCTCGAACCATATGTCGTGCCATATGCCCCCTGCATTGGTGACTCTTTCAACCTAATGCATGACAATGCAAGACCACACAAGGCCCAATGTGTGAACGACTACCTTAGAACGGTTCAAATTACGGCGTTGGAGTGGCCAGCATATAGTCCGGACCTCAACCCAATCGAACATTTGTGGGATATCTTGAAACGTCGGATCCGGACAGCTGCAACCCCTCCATGGACCCTCCCGGGCCTGCGACAGGCACTGCACGATGTATGGGATCAAATCACTGTCCAGGACGTTCGCCCACTCATCGAGAGCATAACAGGACGGTGTCAGGCAGTCATCCGTGCCAGAGGGCGTCATACACGGTATTGAGACAGACTCAATACCCCCCGCGGCTGTCACCGTACTTACCAACATTTAGTGTTTGCAGCGCCGAACCTCCGAACCCTACTGTGAGACCCTTTGGCTGCACCTTGGCTTTTCCACCACCTATCAACCTACCAGTTCGGAGGGGGGAGGGGGAATTCATCATGTTCGTGTCATTGTCCAATAAAGGTTTCTCGCGTTCTTTCCAACCTTTTCTATCTTTCTTCGACACGTTGCCCTTGTGGTTGGGCGTTGATTTTTGACGAGTAATATATATATATATATATATATATATATATATATATATATATATATATTTAATATATATATTTATATATATATATATATATATATATATATATATATATATATATTATATTATATATATATATTATATATATATATATTTATTATATATATATATATTAGTGATGGGACGATTATGAAATTTTGCCAATGACGATTATAAATTTTGCCCGATGCCGCTGATTATAGAACTATTTATTGAAAAAAAATATATTTTAAAATTCTAAAAACAATTCTCAATCATATAAAAGATATATATATATATATATATATATATATATATATATATTATATTATATATATATATATATATATATATATATAATATATATATATATATTATATATATATAGTATACAAGGCTGTAGACAGGGGGTTCAGTATTTTGAACATCTTTTTTCTATCAAGATACATCTTCATTTTGTTAAAAATGTTCTCTTAAATAATAATAATAATAATAATAATAATAATAATAATAATAATAATAATAATAATTAAGTAATAATAATAATAATAATAATAATAATAATCAATAATAATAATAATAATAATAATAATAATAATAATAATAAATGAAAAATAATTTATTAATGGAAATGAGAGACATGTTTGTCGTCCGTAACTATTTCTTAGGTCAAGTGGCTGTTCCTCATATATATATATAAAGTATTTAGACCAGGGACTTAAATGCAAGGTTTCCAAGTTTGCAGATGATAGCAAATTAGTTACCTCAGTAAGGAATACTAATGGATGTATAAAGATTTAAAAGATAAGGAGGGAGCTGTAATCGTTGATGGGATGAGCAGGCTCATTCCTTCTTCAACTAAATCTTTCCTCCTCATAATCCATGTTCGGTCCGTATGCTTGTCTCTGGCCCATTCATGCTAGAGACAGTGCGTATTGGGGGTGGAAAAATTCTCGTTCTCCTATCACTCTTACTAAGTTTTATTCTGTTCGCTAATTTTCATTCAGATAGAAATCGTTGCAGGGATACTATTCGAAGAGCAAAGCAGACTTTCATCAAACGAAAGTGCGCTAACCTCCTTTGGTTCTCCTGCTGACAAATCTTTCTGGCCTCTTGTCAATAACATCTCTAGCAACTTTTGTATTTATCTGCCTTTCCTCTTCTTATTCGATCTGAGATTCTGTTGCTAATTCTAAAACTGAAAGGCAATCTCTTCGGCCTTTTATTTTCCTCTAACTCAACCCTGGACGATTCTGGCATTCCTCTTCCTACTAATTCTCCTCTCAGGTGTCCTATGCCTTTGTCTGTGATTACATTTGATCGGGTGCATGGGCCCCTGAAATCTATGAACGTTAGGAAAGGGGTGCCGGATGGCATTCCTCCCCGAGCTTTTAGGAAGGATGCTAATCCATGGGTATCCTTGCCCCTCGTTCAAAACTATACCTCTGATGTCGAAATACTAGCACTTTCCCTCAGTTGTTGGAAACTCGAACATGTCCAACCTATTCCGATAAAAGGAAGCCGCTCTGATCCTTCTAACTATCGCCCTATAGCTCTCACTTGTATTCTATCTAAGATCTTTGAAACCCTTCTCAACTCTCACTTCTTAGACCATTTGGAAACTCATTCCGATCGCCAGTACGGCTTTCGGCGCTCGAGGTCTACTGGCGATATACTTTCCTATCTAACGATTTATGGTTTTTCGCTCTTAGGAACTACGGGGAAGACTGCGTGGTGGCGCTTGACATACCAAAGCATTGGACCGAGGATGCACGTGTCACTCCTCTCCAAGCTCTTTCCTTTGGGTTTCCTCCTTCTCTTTGCTTACTAGTTTAGCTTTCTTTCAAATCGCTCAATATCGGATGTTGTTGATGGAGCGATTCTTCTTCTTTTTCTGTCAATAGTGGTGTTCCTCAGGGTTCTGTCTTATCTCCTACTTTATTCCTACT
The DNA here is from genome assembly GCA_015478945.1 of Trachelipus rathkii. Classification (NCBI taxonomy): domain Eukaryota; kingdom Metazoa; phylum Arthropoda; class Malacostraca; order Isopoda; family Trachelipodidae; genus Trachelipus; species Trachelipus rathkii. The sequence continues at coordinate 13,898 of JABUQX010001540.1, read as the reverse complement.
TTTCATTAATGATCTTCTCACCTGCACCTCTAACTCTATTCACTCATATGCCGATGACTCGACCCTTCATTCTTCAACTCATATCAATTCTGCTCCCTCTTTTACTTCTAGAATGGCCTCTCGTCTTATCTTTCCGATTCTATTCTGGCTGAATCTGGATAGAATTCCGGATGGGTGGTCTCAACCTTGTGAATTCAATTCTTTAAAAGCACTAACTTCTACAAATCTCCTTCTCCAAAAAACACCTTCTAACTTTTCCTATCTCTTTCGACGGGTTCTCTCGTTTCTTCCTGTTGACAATATTAAACATCCTTGGGCCTTAACTAAACAAAAAAATGTCTTTTGGATACCTCACATCAAAACGGTTGCTAGGGTGGCCTCAAAGAAACTGGAACTTCTGTTTAGACTGCAGGACTTTTTTCCTCTTCTCAGTTGCTCCAGCTATACAAGGGTTTCATCCGCCATTGTATGGAAGTACTGCCTCTCATATCTGGGGGGCGGGGTGTTCTGGTTTCCACCCGGCTTTTGGAACAGGGTCGAGGCAAAGGCAAAAAGGCTTAATTAAACTGTTCTGTACTTCTTGTTCCACTTGACCCCCTAGGTTTTGCGCGCGATGTTGATGCTTATTTATCTCTATCCTATAGGTACCGCAGGCAGGTGCTCGAGGGAACTTATCACTCGCGTACCACACCTTTACCATACCCTCGTAGCACAGGGGTAGGTACTGCATCTGCGCACGAGTTTTGTGCTGACATTTGGTAACTCCAGGCTAGTCACGTTGTGGTGTTCCTTCTTCCCCACCACCTCTGTTCTGTGGAATTTCTTCCATCTTCTGTATTTCCTGCTGATTTATCTCCTCACTTTAAAAGCTTGCGTCTGTGTTCATATGCGTAATTTGTGCTTGAGGGTGAACTTTTGAGTGTAATATACACCCCTCCTTGAATAGGGCTCTGTCCGTGAATGGTGGTAACAACTTTAAACAAAATCCTTGGTTAGGGAGATATGTGGCAAATGAACTGAATCTCCTACTCCCCCATCCAAAACATCATTCAGGTTACCCAGAAAATCGCACTCTCCTCAACATTACCCTCAGATGGACCATATGTCGCAACCACACAAATTTTGACCTTTTCAAACTTAATTTAACCTTTAGAATTCTAATACTTTCACACACAAAATATACCATAGCTCTCTACCACAAGTCACTCATCAGAATTGCAAATCCTTCTTTCCACACCAACACAAACACATTTTACACCACACCACTCATTTTCGCCGTTTCCTTTCATCTTTGTTTCAGTTCACAGCGAGCAAATCAAATTGCCCTATCTAAATACATCCATCACCTCTCTTCCTCTTCTCCTCAACATTTACTTCACTCTGCCATTTCATGTACCCATACGATTCATACAATTTTCCCCAAAAGATAGAAGGCCGTTGCGATCACGAACTTCTCCGAGGCTATGCATTAGCATTCCGCAAAAGATAAAGTGGTTAGGGGCAGCCAAGCCTGACTATCACCGATCCCTTAGTCGGCCTTCTACGACACGCACGACATACGATGTGGGCAATTTTTTTTCTCCCCACACATAGGGATATTAAGGGATAAGGATGTCTGTAGGATGTTGTCTAGAAGGAAGGTGGTGTGGATATAAGTTGCGTATATTGATATGTGGATAATAAGGTGGTGTTTTTAGATTTTGTCTGGAGGCATAGTGTTGATATGAACGCAGAACAGGAAGGCGAACCATTTGGCATTGGAATGTCATACCATACCATAAGCAAAATGGGTAAATATATATACCGCGTAATATATATATATATATATATATATTTATATATATATATATATATAGTTATATATATATATATATATATATATATATATATATATATATATATATATATTTATGATATTAATATTGAGTTTTAATATTATCCAAAATTTTTAATAATTTGTTAATTAAGTCGGCAAAATAATCGGCAAAAATTGACGATGACGATTGAAAAAATATGGCCAATTTTGCCGATGACGATGCTATTTAATCGTCCGCATCACTAATAGTATATATATATATATATATATATATATATATATATATATATATATATATATATATATATATATATATATATATATATATATATATTTTATATATATATATATAAAAATAATAAAAATTTTCAATCAGTTGTTAAAATATAATGAATTTAAATAAATTTAAAAACTTTTTTAATTATTGTAAATAATATGAAACATTATATGATTTTGAAATATTTAAAAAATAAATTATTATATTTTTTTTTTTATATATATATATATATATATATATATATATGATTCGACCGTCGTCGAGTGTGAAATCAGTGAAAACCAGAGGGGATACGAAAAAGAGAGAAGGGTCAGAAGAGAGATTTTTAAAGAAGAAGGAAAGTCTGAAATGACTTACTGGAAAGAAGAACGAAATCTGAAGAGTGTGCTCAAGAAGTGGCTGACCATTTTTTTTTTAAGATTGTTTATCATTCAAAGTAACTCCATAGTATTTACCGTGGTAACTCTAACTATTCAAAAGGAAAAATATATTTTTATGATTCAGAATTTTAACAATGCAAAATTTTATACATTTAAATTAATTTCATTTGAAATCTGGGATGGAGGAGCTACAAAATTTTCAACTTTATTTCTTTCGGTAGTTTTGGAATATTAAATAAAATATATAATAAAAAAAGAAGAAATTTAAAATATTAAATTGTAGGAGGTGAAGCTGCATTCCTTGAAACAGTCGAGTCGATTCGCCGGTTAGCCTTTGGTGTTGTCGGACGTATTTTTATCTTGCTGTTATTAAGTTTAAATTGGAGTTCCTTCTGAAGTGTTTAGTTCATTTGTAGAACTAATTTTGAAATTAAGAATTTTCCCATGGGGAGCCATGGGAGAAAGCGCAAAAAGAAACAAAAGAAACGTGGCAGATTGGTGGAACATAAGGGAAATGCAAATTCGATAGCTAACGTTGATGTTGTGGGGGAGGCAGGTCTGGGTTCAGAGTTTCTTGAATCTTCTGGATCTTCCTTTTCCGATACTGATTAATCAATCTGTGATGTCGCTCAGGAAGTGCGCATGGCTGATGTTAATTTATTTCCTGAAACACAGGAATTTATGGTTCTACTTTCCACGTCTCGTTCTGGTACAGCTCCAGTGAATAATTTTGAAGGATTCGGTCGCAGAAATACTATCAGGGCCTCACATGAGGATCCACATGAGCTTTTTTCGGATGGATGTCCTCAAATCCAAGCAGATATTTCTGCCTTTAGAGCAGAAAGCAGTTTATATTGCTGCTGGAGGAGAGGCAGTACAGGATGCTCGATATTTGAAATCTGGAAGTCTATTGATTGAAACTAAAAGTGATACTTAAACCTGTAATTTATTAAAAACTACAAAGATTTTAAATGATACCTTTCCTATATCTATGACAATTGCAAAGAGACTTATACACTGTACAAGGTTTAATTTATGCTCCTGAATTAATGTCTGAGACTGACCAGAACCTTCTAAGTAATCTCAAAGAACAAAATGTAACTTTTGTGTGTCGTTTATATAAAGGTAAGGGAAAACTTTTAACTCCTCTAATTGTTTTTACTTTTAATGGTAGTAATCTACCTGGTAAGTTATTTTGTGGTTTTTGGCTTATGATAATAGACCTTATTTCCCTAACCCTCTCAGATGTTTCAATTGTCAAAAATTTGGGCATAGTAGTAAGTTTTGTATAAATAAGTTGAAATGTGGTTTTTGTACTGATAGTCATCCCACAAATGCATGTCCAAATGAAACTCCTAGGTGTGTAAATTGTGGTGATGAGCATGCTTCCTATCATAGATCTTGTTATCATTATCGTAGAGAGATGGAAATTGTTCATATAAAAGTTGATAAAAAGACTTCCTTTCAAAATGCTCGACAGATCTATCATCATAGTTTTGGCAGAGCTGGGCGTTGCGCCAATGCGCCTATGGCGCACTATCAATTTGTAGGCGAAAAGGCGCATAGGCGCAACAATTTTTAAAAAGGCGCACAGCCAATTCTCTGCGCCTATAGCCGCGCCTATGAGCAGGAACAAAGCATTTTTTTTACCCTTAAAAGTTAGAACTTAGAAGCGTGGCAAACTTGTATCATTCTAAAAACCAGTGTAAAACTTTTATATATATATATATATATATATATATATATATAATTTATATGAATATGTGTATATATATATATATATATATATATATATATATATATTATATATATTATATATATATATATATATAAATATATTATATATATATATATATATATATATATATATATATATATATATATATATAAAATATATATATATATATATATATATATATATATATATATATATATATATATATATATATATATATATATATATTATATATATATATTATATATATATTATATATTACTAATATAAAATATATATATTATATATATATATATATATATATATATATATATATATATATTAATATTATATATATATATATATAATATATACTATATATATATATATATTAACTATTCAGTAGTTCTTAACTACAAATAAATTGGCAACTATGGCTCTGAAAATTTTCAACTTCTTCAGCGCTCGTGCTGAACCTCCTGGGGGAAAACATGGACCACAAGGACATGGAGGAGGAAGAGGACTTGTAGATATTAGTTTACGGTGTTTTAATTACAAAAATTAATAAATGTGTTTTTCTTCCTTATAAAAGCTTGCTTTTATTATCTCACTAAAGTTTACTTTGCAAATAAATTTAGCAAACAGCCACCGGCCGGCGAAAAGTCGCATGCGCAAAGGCGCATAGGCGCAAAGGCGAATAGGCGCTGATGTGACAAAAATATAGGCGCATAGGCGCAGGCGCACTAAAAAAAAATATAGGCGCGCCCAGCTCTGAGTTTTGGGTACTTGAAAAATAATAACCAAAATGGTACAGTAACTTATTCTGCTGCTGTCAAGGATAAAAGTGGTAATTCTTCGGAGGTGGGTGGGGTTTGCTCTCGACAAGGTCGGGATACTAGGCAAATTAGGAAGTCCCCAACTTTGGAACAAACTTCAAATTTTTTGGCAGGTTTGGGTGGTATTTTAAAAGCAAACCTTTCCCCTCGAGAGGTGTCATATAAAATGGTGTCTCTTTTGAAGTCTTTAAATGTTTGTGATGATTTTACCTCTGATCAGTGCTATAACTCTGTATTTGGTAACCCAATTTCGATTTCCCCTTCTCATGATGGCTCTTCCATCTAAACTTTCTGTTTGTCAGTGGAACATTCATGGATTTGAGTCACATTTTCCATTTCTTCAACGATTAATACATAATTTTTCCCCTTCTATTATAGCTTTGCAAGAGACATATTTACAGGACAACAGTCCTATGTATATATCACATTATAATTTTTGTTGTAAGAACCGTGTAGGTAGAGGAGGTGGGGTTTTGTTGGGTTTTCACTCATCCATGAAATTTGAACCTCTATTAATAAACACAGATTTGGAGCTTGTTGGTGCTCGTATTTATTTTCAGCATCTTACTTTTATAATTTTTTCTGTATATATTCCACCTCAAATGGGGAGTGTTAAGGATAAGTTGGATGATATTTTATTACAAGTGCCAAGGAATGTTCCAGTTATTTTAGTTGGTGATTTTAATGGACATTATCCTATGTGGGGTTCAGGCACTGCAAACTCAAAGGGTAAGGAAATTGTGGAATTTATTATGGAACATCAATTGATTCTTCTGAATCATCCAGAATCTACTTATAGATCTGATTCTATTGGAGCAGAGTCTTGTTTAGATTTATCCTTGGTATCCAAGGAGTTGATAATTTGTTTACTTGGAATACTCTGGGAGATGATTTTGGGAGTGATCATTTTCCAATTTTATTGCAGAATCTGGATATCACATCTCAGAGGTATAGAAGGCCTAAATGGATAATCAATGATGATGCCTGGAATAGTTTTACTAATAATTTGGATTTACCCAAATTCACAATGTCTGACAATAAATGAAAACATTCAAAATGTTGTTGATGAAATAATTAATACAGCACACTCAGTTTTTAAGATGACAATACCTTTTATCAATCAAAAGAAGAGCAAAAGTTGGTGGACAGAGGAATGTGAGCAGGTTATTAGAACAAAAAACAGACTTTATAGATCTTTTTCTAAGAATCCAACTCCACAGTAGATAAATTGCGACAGACGAGCGAAGGCTATTGTCCGCATACTGTTAGAGAGCTTAAAAGGAATTGTACAAGATACTTACACATCACTTTCCTGCATTCAGCGACAATAGTGGAAAGATATGGGAATAAGATTATAAATTTAAAATCTTCAGTAATACCTCTCCCCAATAGTTTTAAGGGATCACTTTCTAAAATTGCGTGTGTTTCTGATTCTCTGGAAATTGCCAATCAATTGCTAGATAATAGTAAGGTGAGTAATTAGTTGATCAAGGAACCTTTTGTTGTTATAGCGCAGTAGGCTGATGGCTGGTGTTCGCATATTTTTGAATTTTTGGGGCAATCTGAGCATGTTTTAGTAAGGACTTGTCACCTTTCCAAATTGAATGTTGGCATTGGCTGCTTCTGCAAGAAAATTACCTGTCCTGTTTGAGATTATGTTGATTACCCTTTTCTTCAGCATTTGTCACTACAAAACAAGATTCGGTTTTGTTGCATTTCTTTAATTGATTTGGCTACATAATCTCCTTGTTCCAGGATGACGTGGGCATTTTATCTCTGCTGGTCCCATGACTTGAAAATGGGGAGACCCAGGGAATAAGTTGTGTCCGTTGATATAATGACGCTATTCCAAACTAGTTGTCTGTGTTATTACTGTGGAGGAGGAAATGGTTTTTGGGGTAATAGACTTGAAAATAGTATGGCAAGGATACCAAAAAATTTAACACCTAATGCATGATGGTATTTAGGGGAAAGGGTTGGGCGTCCACCATGGGTCCTATGTTGTCTCTTTGGAAGTGTGATATTGACGAAACCATCTTGCGCGTTCAAGTAGTAGTTGCGTGATGAGCTGTGGTTTTTAGATATAGGAGGTAATGTTGTGAATGATATTATTCTTAAGTTGTGACGTCCATTAGAACTTTTTGATTGAAGCCTGTATAAAGAGTGGCGTTAAGAGGAAATGCACTTGTCAAAATTTCTTCAAAACTTTTTAAAATATAGGAACAATATGTGAATGAGGTGAGGAATTCAATTTCCTGAAGTGTTTTGAGTGGTTTGGTGTGGTCCGCAGGGAAGTGATTTTGAGTCCTAACCTTTTGTAATATCTGATAAGACGATTTTCTTCGTAACGAATAGGTATCTTTGGAAGTAAAGTTTTCTTTTATGCTGATGATTGTGCTGTTGGTGTGTATTGGCTCAAAGTGAATCCGCTAGAAGCCTTTGGATATAATGAGAGAGCGCACTGTCAGGAGCGTCTGGAGATCATTTCAGAAATGGTCGATAATTGGGATTGTAATTTCTCTGTTTCCAAACAAAGAGTATGATATTATACAAGGCGACAGATCCCAGTATGATTCTCTTTCCTCCGAATCAAACATATTTGATTTTGTTCCACCAGACGGACACATAAGTCATAGGGCATGCTTGGTTTGGAATTTTTTATAACCATTTAGCACTGGAATTACATCTGACACATGGTAAAACAAATGTGTACTCGAGCACTGAGTATTATGCAGTATCTTTGTAATGTAAATTGGGGAGTAGATAGAAGTATCCTTTTACAATTGTATTTTGGTTTATTAAGGGCAAGGCTGGATTATGGCTGCTACATATATGGTACTGCTGCTGAGACTCATTTGTTGTTTCTTGATAGAATCCAGTATAGAGCTCTGAGATATGCAATTGGTGTTTTAAGGTGTACTATTGTACAGGACTTGGAAGTGGAGGCAAATGTTATGCCATTGGCCATCAGAAGGAAATAACTGGGTCTACAGTATATTATTTCTAGAGTGACAAAGGTTAAACATCCTATCCGGCAGGCTTTTCTAGATTATTTTACCTTTCAGCTTTATAGATTGCGCCCTTATCCTTTGCCTGTTTTTGGAAGATTTCTGGATTTGTTGGAGGAATTTCATTTGAATGTCAAGGAATTAGCCGTTTTAGGGCCTTGTTCAAGAACTGTTTTTCCATTTATTTATTTTGATACTTGTTTTTTGAATCATCCAAAGAATATTACACCAGTTTATTTTCCAATATTAAACATGAGTTATATCAGGAGGATTATCATGTTAGCTACACTGATGGATCCAAAATGGACTCTCAAACTGGCTGTGCTTTTATGTATGATACTGATATGCATAAGTACTCTCTCCCTGATTATTGTTCCATTTTTACTGCCGAATTATATGCTCTTTATAGAGTTCTTAAACATTTTAAAGATGTAGCTCACAATAAATTGGCAATATTTACTGATTCTTTATCATCTGTAAATGCTCTGAGGGGAAATACCAGTTCACACTTTTTGGTACACCGAATACATGCTCTTCTACGCTTGAGGATGGTGTATGTGTATTTCTTCTCTTCTTATTTCCTTAATTGTGGGTATAGAAGAGCATGACTTGATAGATGAAGCTGCAAAGGAGGCAGGTTTGATTGGAAGGAAGATTAACATTGGATATTCTGTGACTGAATTTAGATTATTGGTGTACAAATCATGTTTATCTTTGTGGCAGTCCCTGTGGAATAGAGAAAGCAGTATACTCACTAAAGTCAAGCCATTGATTCAAGATTGGTCATATACTTACAACATTGGAAGGAAAAATCAAGTAGTTTTGTCTAGATTGAGGATGGGCACTACAAAGTTGACTCATGCACAC
>JABUQX010001539.1:7500-25414 GCA_015478945.1 Trachelipus rathkii | reverse complement strand
TATACATGTACAACCTATGTATATTTTACTAATATAGTAATAAAATTTTTAGCAGAAGTAAAAACTTTTTCATATATCTCCTAATTAAGAATATATATTATAATATATTATATATATATTATATGTATATATATATATATATTATATATATATACTATATATATTATATATAATATATATATATTATATATAATTAATTTAATAATTTAATAAATATATAAATAGTAGAATATAATCATATCTAACAAAACGCAGGTTGATAAGACATAAACGATTCATACAAACAAAACATGATAACGCATAGCACAAGACTAGATAAATATATTTTAATCTGACAAAAATGAGACTTTTTTGGTTGCAATGCAGAAATGTTTGCCTTCTTTGATTGGCTGGTTAACCTTATCTCACTTCGACTATCTGTATTAGTTGAAATCTTCACATCGCCATCCATTCTGTCACTGTAATGATGAATATCCCTTATTCTTATAGACTTATTATTATATTGGAGTAAATTTATCTTATCATCTTTAATACTATGTATTTGAACATGGATGTTATATTACTTGTAGGGGTCTAAACTCATTTTTAAACCATAGTTGTTTTAGCTGCTAAGCGTTGAACAAGTTCATGGTTTGTAATAAAAGTGTTTCTATTTTCACTAAGTGTATTTACCTCATGTACATTATGATCCATCTTAGCTGATATACCTCTTATAAAGACATTATACATTGGGCAAATCAGATCCAGGCGTCCTGGGAGTTGAAATCTATACTAAAAGAAACCCTGCTCCGGATCTAATTTTTCATTGATTAAATCAATCTGTATACCTCTAGTAACAACGTATTTTTGAGACAGAGACTCTGTATAGATTAACCACGCTAGCAGAAATGTCAAGATACTCTAAGTCTGCAGAAAATTAGACTCACGCAAGCGATTAATTTACCAAGACGATGGGATCACAAAGAACAGTCACTTACTTTCTCTTTTTCTAAGTATATAATTTCACACAGATTGAAAGTTCGTATGGAAGATGTGTAATGAAACAAGCGTATTTGAACCACAGGCTCATAGAAATCTATTTATTGCGGATTACCACAAGATTAAAATTATCTGTTCAAGTGCGTAGGAGGCGTATTAATACAAAAGAGAAATCGGAAAATGATGTCAATTATGTAACTGTTACACATTACATGCTGTATTTTAAGCATTACCATTAAGAAATAATGTAAACGGTTGGTATATTTTTATTTACATTCATAAATTCTAATATATGGCGACAATCTCATCTATCGACTATTAGAAAACAATGGCAGAAAAAGTATTTACGCCCGTTGAACCAAGAACTATAAACAAAACTATGATATCGAGAGGAACTTATTTACATGTGAATCGGATAGTATTAACCTCAGGTAAAAACTGTCAGGATAATCGATAATAAATGATGATAATTTGTAAGACATGAGCGTTTAAATTGAATCTCTCCATAAGAGGCTTCATGAATTTTGAGTAATGTTATTATTTAGATATCATTGTAATATATATATTATAGTAGATTATATATAATAATATATTATATATGTAATATAATTATATATTATATATATATAATATATATTATAATTATTATATATACTATATACTATATATATATAATATATATATCATATAATAAACTATATACAGGGATGAGTATTAAAACCCGCTAGAAATAACCCACAAAAAAAAAACAATAAAAGCCCCAAAATATCAATAGAGTCAACTTTTATTTTCTTTCTTTTTTTTCTTTTGTTTTTTCAAATCATCTGATACTTTTAATGATAATTGAAAGAATTCTGAGGAAATTTATCAAGGTAGCTAATTAAAAAACATTTATATTATGTTCATTATTTCAGATCACATTGCTTATAGTTTAAGATTTTCACAGATATGCCTTTTAAATATTTAAAAATGATAGGAGTAAAAGTTTAAATTTAATACAAAAGAAAAAATGAATGAATCTTTAATTTTATTGACTAGAAGATAAAAAATAGATTCCATTAATAAAATAAAATTATTTAAAAATATTGATATTCAATGTATATATATCTTAAAACAATAGATTTAATATATCGACTAACCTAATACACTTTTAGTTTGACAACACTTCCCTTACATCGTATGGATGAGGAAAAAATAAAAAGTTGTTTTCGTAGCTCTTTTATAAATATAGTTTAATAAAATGGCATTTAAAAATTATGTTAATAAACATTTAGAACTTTAATAATTTTTTGATACCAATTTTGTTAATGGAAATGTTTCTATTTTTAGTACAGTAATTAACTCAAAGCAGGATTGGGAACTACATTATTACCCTATTTTCATTAAAATAAAAGAGAAATAAAAGGAAAAAAAAACACACAGATAACGTATTAGCAAATAAAAGAGTAAATATTACTACACACCTTCCGAATCTTCGTAATACAAATATACTGCATCATAGATTTATAAAATACGAAAATATACACAGCAGGTCGAAACAAATATGAAATATACACAGCAAGCTAATACAATTTTCTTCCAGGAAGGGGGTTTCGCCCCCTTCAACAGGTGCGGAAGTCAATTAAAAACTATCGATGTACTATAATCAATATATTTTTTTTTTATAAAAATATCGAAGTTAATTCATAATTATCGAAACAGAATAACTACTAATTCATGCAGAAAAAATCTACGAATATATATTGAACATTAAATATTAGAATGAAAAAAACAGTAGAACAACAACCATGGCCCATCGAGACTCTCCCAAGCAAGTAAATAGAACCAAACAACATGTCATGCAAATCCACAAAGCACAACATAAAATAACTCATAAGTAATATACAAATCTAAAAAGCTCATGCAAATCCACAAAAGCACCCTAGGGCTTGTCAATAACTACCAGAGATACACAAAGTCTACAACTAAAGAAAAAAAAAAACCTATATCTAAATACATTCAACCACACACAGCTTTAATCAACTTATATAGTATAATCATGCATAACTTTAATCCCTGCATGGAAACAAAACAACCCAATTGGTTTAGTCAGTAAATATTACTATTATTGATACCAAACCATCCACTATACCTATCAATCTTCTAAATGTTGCAATCAGCATTCCACTACGACCAACCTCCTGTAGGCAACCATTCCAAAATTTGACACCTATTTATTAGAATGAATGCTTATCTTACATCAACGATGCATGCTTTCTTCTTATTTTCTTACTATGCCCCACTGGTCTCCCTGCCCGTGTTCTACTATAAGAAATTATTGCTCCGTATTAATTATTCATAGATTAAATCATTTTTGTAGACTGTATCATGTCCCCTATGAGAAATCGCCTTTCTACCAGGAAAAATTCCTAACTCCTTTAGCCTTTCCTCATAGCAGCTCTTACCTTCAAACCCAGAAACCTTCATTGCTGCTCTAGTGCCTCTCTCCACCATATATGTCTTTCCATTTAAAATAAGGGACAAACTTGTTGCATTATTAGCTCTAATACTGTGCCATTTAACCATACCGCGCTATTATACAGCTGCTTTTCATAACTTCCTTGCCTCTTTGTTAAGAAACAATTGCATATTTATTATGTCCCAGCGCTGCTTAAATACGCTTTCCCTTGCTTTCCAAACATGATTAGTCTACTTTTAAATTACATGATCTATAATTCCGCCTAAATCTTTTCTTGTGTCCACAGACTCAAGCCATCCCCATTCATATCGTAGATTAAAACTTTATTTGAGTAACCTAGCCGTGTAAAGAACCGCTTACACTTTGTTGCTATTGTCAAATTCATTTGCCAACCTACTGTGGCAACAATATACTTTATGCAAGATTTTTGCATTTATGCCTTTCCCAATCTTAGCAATAATATCCTACGCTGAGGTCGGCCCACTTTGTTATCATCGCAAAACTTAAAACCTTGCATTATAAGTCGACCCCAGGCACTAACTCTTGGGACCACACTCTCACTTATTTCCCATAATACTTTATAGCCATTTAGATTGCTTACACAATGTTTAAGTATATATTATATAATAAAATATATATATATATATATATATATATATAATAGTAAGTATACTTATATATATATATATAATTATATAAGTATATATATATATTTTATTTAGTAATATAATAAAAATATCTCTTATATATTTTTATTTATATATTATATATTTATATATATAATATATATATAGTATAATAATATAATAGATATATATATATATATATTATTATAATATATATATATATAATTTATTATAATATATTATATATATATTAATATATACATATATATTATATATAAAAAATCTCTGAATTGACAATGCACTACCAGTTATTATACCTGACAAAGTGAATGAAGTTCTTGAAATCTATGAACCTTAGGACCCGGACGCCAATTTTCACCGAGTTTATAGTGACAGCAAATCTGAGATGGCGATGTGAATAGTTCGATTATACTCGCTGTACCTCAGTATTAACACTTTACCTCAGTGTTGGAAGTGCGCATATGTTAAAACTATTCCGAAAAAGGGAAACCACTCTGACCTTTGACCTTTAAAACTTTCGCCCTATTGTCCGTCCTTGCTTGTATTCTATCTAAGATCTTTGAAGCCATTCTTAGCTCTCATTTCATGGACCATCTGGTAACTCATTCCCTTCTCTCCGATCATCAGCTTTCAGCGCTTGAGCTCTACTGGAGATATAGTATCCAATCTCACAGATTTAATGTCTTCTGCTCTTAGATATTATAGGGAACCTTGTGTTGTGGCTCTTTACATATCAAAGTTTTTGACAGTGTTTTATAGGCATCGCTGCTCTCCAATCTCTCTTCCTCTATGTTTCCTGCTTCTCTTTGAGTAATTTTCTTTAGCTTTCTTTCAATATTATAGACTATAGTTGGTATGGATTATGTATGTTGTGTATAGTTATGTATTGTAATGGCTGCTAATTAATAATGATTAAAGGGATTATAATGATATGTAATTTATGATTAAGGAATATGAATTAATTAAATAATAATATAATAATGTGATATCAATAATGATATAATAATTAAGATATGAATAATATCTCATCTTGACTTATCGCTACAAATAAACAATTTTCCTTTTTCTCTAAATTTTTGGTAATCTAAATCCGAACTGATTGTTAACAAAATTTAGCGAAGTGTTTCATCGAGCCTGGTTCGACACGAAATATGTGCTGGTTTACGGTGTCAGACTGTAAGTATGATGGAAATTATTCTATTGCGAGACAGATACTCTGTGTAGAATATCGTTTGATCGAGGGCAGGAACTAAATTTGAGGGAAGACATATCGTGACCGTAATTTTCTATTAAGAAACTCTTTTAAATGCCTATGACAATTTTTATAAATCTTAAATTAATAATTTTTAATTATCGTTCTTATAAATAGGTGATGATTTGTCTGTGAAAAGTGTAACTGCTTCTTTCCGTGTGTTTCTCTAAGTATAGTTAAAATGGATGTTTATACCGCAGAATACAGATTTTTGAACAGTTCGAATGTGAATGTTTGTTTTAAATTTAAAGTAAATAAATAAAGATGCTAGTCTATATATATGATATTCTAGTATCAATTCGCTTTACAAGGCATATAATATAAGGGGATTGAATAGAAAGTCAGACTTCGAAGATTTGAGTTCTCCATATTAGGTGAAAAGTATTTAAACTATGAATGATAACCAAGATAGTCAGCAATGTCGGCGTCATTGTCAATGGTCCATCAATCATAGGTTAGCAGAGTGGAAGAGGAATGATGGAAAAGGTATTTTAATTTATTATAACTTCGGAGTGAATTATTCTTTATATCGTTTTATTGATTTTTTAATTATTAATTCATACAATTTTCTTTCTTGTGTACGACTGTATTAACATCAGTTGTTCATTAGTCATCGTATCCCTTAGTAATAGGAATCTATCTAAATTTCTTTTTTTCTTTCGTCCTTACACTATTCCAATAAAATCACAATCCCAACACTCCACATACAATAAACCACAACTCTGAGATCATAGTAAACCTTTTTCCAAGCCTTCTCGAAATTTGGTTTATGGGACGCTAATTCATACATGATATTTGTGTCAATACATAGAACAATTAATGTGAAGTAGACGTCATTGACATATATGTGAACATGGAATGGTAGAAAGTTATAGAAAGAAGAACGCACGGGTCATTAAATGGACCATATAGAGAAAGTAGGAGAGAAGGGAGTGACCTTTAGTATCTAGCATTTCAGCAGTCATCTTTAACAGGTCTGATAACGGTTTTTTGTGCGTAGAGATAACAACTGCTACGAAAGCCGAGAAGCCAGGTAACCTTCTTCCGGCTACTCAAAATACAAAATAGCTAGAAGAATTTTAGATATTGAATGGCGTAAAGGGATGATTGCATTGGAGAATAAAAAAAATTTATGAGATTCAGAAGTGTGAGAGAGAGCTTCGATCTTAGCAGAAGATGATGGTAATGAGCGTTTGAGAGAAAGAGAGAGGAGGTGAGAGAAGGAGCAGAAGCTGGAGTTTAGCAGTTTTTTCCGAAAATGCTAGCTGAATGGTAGAATAAGAAATTGTTTTTATTAAATTTTAAGTGAGACGAGGAGAATAGATTTTTGCAAAGACCAAAGGTTGATTCGAAAATTTAGGTTCCAAGATGAATACATCAGTATGCGCTTGTTGCAAGAGTCTTGAAAGAATAGCATTCGTTAAAGGCCAAGATTAGGTGAAAGAATAACAATAAAGAACAGTAAAGAATAACCAAGGTATATGAACTTGACTGTATGAAAGTAAAATGGGAATGTTTGCTTCCTTGCCAGTGGAACCAATTCAGTTTTTGCGTCCTGCCCATTAGATGAAGCCTAAGGCGGAGTTGCCAAATGGAACTAATAATTTAAGAAATAGTCATCATTCGAATGCTAACATTTTTAAACACGAAATGTACTTTCTCTCGGGGAGGGTTTGTTTAGTGTTCGAAACTTGAGAGAGATCTGCAACAAGATCTCCTTTTATACTTAGATGACTTCGAAGCTTATTGCTCATTATAATAATTTATCAAATATTATGTTAGTATTAGTTGCTATATATATAGAAATAAAATTTAAAGTGTATGTTAATGATTGCCTATAATTATTATTATTATCCCAAACCAACTGCAGTAAATCATTGGAATACTAAATAATAAAGGTTATGCTACGTAATAAAAATTTTGGGTTCTCATATATACTAATATATATCAATTATATTTAATATATATGTAAATTATTGTGAGTCTATTATTATAGTATATTGCTACTATAATATATATATATTATATAATTTATTTATTTATAATATATATCAAATATTATTATATAGTATAGTAATATAATGATATAAATGGTCAGTGTGTAAAAATAAATGTTGTCAATGGTCAAATTATATTATATTAATCAATATAATAGGTCTATAGCTGGTATCTATATAATATATAAAATAAGGATCAATTATTTCATTTAATTTAATAATATGTAGTATTTAATATCGATATCGATATATATAAAGTTTATTAAGGGTATCGGAGTTAATATTGGGGTTCCATTATATATATATATTCATTTAATTCTACCCATTTATATGCATTATCTATATAATAAGTATAAAACAGTCTATGTTTAAAGAAGTCAAGAAAAAATTCAAATATATATAAAGCTGGTTCTTTAATTTTTATTAGGTAGGGGTATTCTTTGTAAATTTCTTTTTCATTGGGTCAATTGGAATTTTTGAGCATGTTAATTTAATTGAACCGCACTTTGCCAGATTCGAAGTCTGAGTTAATAGTTGTTTATTTATGTTAAGGAAAATTGTTGTTAAATAAATATATTTATTATTTTTTTATTTTGTTTTCTATTAAATTTTTTATTAAGTTAATTTACAAAATATAGTAATTTAATATAAAATAAAGCCAGTCATGATTTAAATTGCTTTTTTTTCAGTTTGAAATTTCTCCATACAATAAATATGCAAAAACATTTCAAACTTTGTAAACCTGTAACTTAAAAATAGATGAACATTGATTCATTAGGAGAGGTGGAATCTCTAATATTTCCTCAAGGATTGAAAAATATATTTTGGTATAGTTTAAGAATATCATGAAGGGAATATATTAAGGCTGTAGCTGTATTCTGGGTATATTTAAATAAATAACACTTTCCTTTGTAGTTATAATAAAAAAAAATAAAACTGGTTTAAAAAAGCCTTTGAAATTTTTTTGTGTTTATTATATAAAGAAGCAATTTTTAATCTTGTGAGAATTGTTAACTCATATAATAATGATATGTATTCTCTATTTCTCTAGCGGTTCGTTTTCACATTGGTTTTTATACCTTTGCTAATATTAATGAGTGGACTTTAAAGAAGCATAAAAATGCAAACATTAATATCATTATAGAACTCAATAAAAATAAAAAATCAGAATAATTTCTTAATTTCTAAACCTAATAGCAAAATATTGAAGCGAGAAAAAATGCTGAAGAAAATAAAGTTCATTTTGATAATATTGCTTTAGCCACAACCACAGTTGGAAGATTTAAGTATAATCTATACATTTGAGAAGATTGGAAGCAAGGTGGTGGAAGTGACAAAACTAAAAATAGAGAAGCACATTGAGTGACGCATCAGGCACCAAACTTTTTGTAGGCGAAAAGGTGAAAGTGATTCAGTTAATTTTACTTTTCTATTATCTTATATTATTACAATAATCCTATACAACATCAATTTACAGATAATCCTATTCATCAATTTGCAAACTCATTTTTCTCAGAATGTACTCGTCACTTATTAATTTTCACTTCTCAACCTCTCATTTGTAATGGCAATGAATTGGTGTGGAATTCACAAAGATGAGGAACTATATCTTTCATATCCAGACATTTTGCCGAACAATGAATTAGGATAGATTAGAAAATAAATGTTTTATAAAACATTTTTAAATTCCATAATTATATTTTCATGTTCAACCAAATGTTCAGGAGTCATCATTTGTAAGGAAAAACAAATCGTCATTTCAGGTCATAGGGGAGTACAAAAACACAATTAACCTAACAAAACCTAATCCTAACAAGATGCAAACTAGGCCTAATAAGAAGCAGCTCTTCTAGAAGGGTATGAACTACCATGAAAACAACCATACCACATACACGTACAAACAGAACTACCTAATGAAACTTAAGTAAAAATTTCCAAATTTAAAACCCAAGGATTTAATGAAATAGTATATGTTTACCTCCGCAAGCTAGTTATTGAATATTAGAACACACACCTGGATTGAACAAATAAATATTCCTAAATTCCTCTTTATTTTAATGTAATGTAATTAAATATAATCTTTAGACAACATAAATAACAATAAATTCATAAATATTTGAACAAAAACAAATCCCTTGAACATTTACATTGATGTAAAACCAAACTGTAAGCAATCTTTACATAATTAATTAAAACAAAAATTGTCTACCACAAAACCTCTCAAAAATTGCCTCACCAGATACGAACACACCAGAAATAGAATTACAAAAACTTCAGATGGAAATTAACATTAGCATAGATAAAAATATTGAATAACTATAACACTTACCCAATAAGAATTTTACTTATAATAAATTCATTAATTCAAACCAAACACTTCACCAAAAGAACGTAGAGAAAGAGAATTGCACATGACCCATTATGATATAATCATATATATAGCTATATACCTCAACTATCATATATATAATAACTAGCAAACTAACTATATAACTCAAAAATCAAACAACATTAAATTATAATTTATATAAAAATTAAAAAGTAATAGAATAATAATATAAAACAAAATAATGCACTCCCCATAAAATTCTACACTGCACTCAAATAATTAACTAACTCAAACTAAACTCTAAATATACTACATAATATAAATAACCAAACTATACTACAACAACATAACAACAAATAACAGTGACAGCTATATATATATAAATAAACAACAAACATAAAAATAACATAACTAAATATAACAAACTATAAACTCACTCACTAATACAATAACTGAACAACTAAACTAATTACAATCTAGACTAATAAACTAATACAAACAACACCAACAACATAACTCAATATAAATCACGAATATACAATACCTACTATATATAAGTAGCAATCACATACATAACAAAATACTCACCCTCTAAAAAACAACCCAACCCAATATACCCAAATAATACTAATAAATACTCACCCGTATCTCATATCAGACCGAGAAAGTAAAACGAAAGACTCGACAGTAGAGTCGATAATCAATATACAGAGAAATTGCTTTGGTTTTAAGTGTATAGTAGTTGTGTGAAAGCAATGAAGACTAAACATTGTAGAATTTAGAAGAAAGATGCCGCAGAATTATACTTGTGAGCGTGAAGACCGAAAACAACACTCGCTTAGTGCTTTTCAAACAAACCTACCTCTACCAAATTGACAAGCACATCAAAAAAATAAAATCAAAATAAAGAACAAGTTAGAAATCTCACTCCAAAAGATAGACTTCTTTCAGAAATGAAATGCAGTAACTAAAATAATAATAAGCAGAAATATCAGCCTTGGGACACTGAAAAGATGGAGCATGTCAGCCTAAAAAAAAAAAGCTAAGAATAACATGCTAGAACGTGAAAACAAACCATAGACACATAGAGAAGCCGTATAATATGTAACTCAAGGGCAGCGAGCAAAAAGTAGGAGGGAATAAAAAGAGAAACAAACCTCTCTCTAAGAACACCGACGGAACCTCAAACAAACTATTACTCTATATGAAACTCAACCGACGATTACACCAAGAACACGAACACAATAATACCTAAAGATTAGAATCACCGACCTAACTAAGGCCTGCTAACAACAAACAATCAATTCATATAATAACAAACCTCAACACAACAACAACATAAATCACATAACTAAATACAAACGTACTAACCTATAAACCCACAAATACATACGTATAAGTACTATAAATCAACCCAACAACTAGTAAATACTAAACTAAACAATCAATATACTAGAAGAAAATATAAACTATAATACCATTAAATATTAATTCAAAGAAAATAAATACATAAAAATAGATAGCTAAATTATAATAATGTACAGAAATAGTTTAACCTAATTCGCATTTCAAACCTAATCATATAACACACAAACCCAAATCAGACATAACATAACACCTAATATAAAAATCATATAATATCTCCCAACAACCCATTTATATTTATAATACCTATATATATAAGGCTAGTCAGTAAGCCTACTACCTACTATTAGGAATCCTTCAGATCAACACATGCCTGACGCTTTTAACATAAATAAAACTATTACGTACTTAAGGCACCAAGCGTTGGTAACATAATCTTATTCTATAATCTCTACAAAATGTACAAAGACCACCAAAAACATTAAAAAAATTTGATGTTGCTATAAAAAGAACTTACTTTGTTTATATTTTAAATTTCAAAATTGATTAATTTTCAAATTACATATTTTAATTTTAAATAAATTATTATTTTTTTAGGGTTTTTTTTTTTATTTTTATATAAATAATTATATATAATGATATAATATAATAATAATATTATAATAATAATTAATTAATTTTAATTAATATAATAATTGGTTGAATTGGAAACCGTTCGTTCTTTTAACGCAACCGCTTTCTAAACCGATATATTAATATATTAATAAATTATAATTAATAATTAAATTAATTAAATTAAATATTAAATTATATAATATAATTTTATAATAATATTAAATTATAACATAAATTAAAATATATAATTTAAATAAAATATTTAATATATAATAAATTATAAGGAATAATATAATTAATATATGTTAATAATATGTCAAAGTATAATTTTTTTTAAGCTCACAGTATGTAGCTAGAAAACGGCAGCATTAGAGTAACCTACTCAAAGAATAAAATTAAAATCATTAAATTAAATAAATAAATTTGACATTAAATTCAAAGAGCAAATTAACAGATAATGATTGAGTGATAAATATATTACTTAATTTCTTTACTTTAAGAAAATATTTTTTTAATTATAATTAATAATTATTTATTTAATTATTAATATAATATATAATGAAAAAGAGAATAAAATAGAATAATTAATAATTCATTGAAAAAGTTTTTTTATTAAATATAAATTGATTTAATAAGAAGATTATATCCCTATAAGATAAGTAGTTAAAATCCGCTCAAAAATAAATGATGGCGCAGGAGTCTCTGGAATAATATAATGGTTAATTCTCTCGGACTCACTTCACTCCTGAGGTGTGAAACGTAACTGGTGACGTGGATGAAACTAAATCTCACCTCCACATTCTCGTGTGGCGAATATGGTCTCCTGGAACCCTCCGCCTCATTATGAGTTCATTAGTCTGGGACCCAGGGTGGTATTATGTTATTCGGTTATGGATTAAGTACCTTTCAAGAAGATTATATGAGAACGATCCCCTCTCCTCTGATCATCAATTCCGTCGGCTCAGATGAACTCCACTAATAATAAATATCAATATGACGCGTGGAAAATACCAACAGTAACAGAAGAAGACAAAAACAGCACAAGAACAACAACGCTTGCAGACAACACCAAAAACAATAGATTCCAAGGATCGATAAACAAGTCATTGAAAGGGAAAATAGAATAAAAGCCCAAATCATACCATTAAAAATTGCAAAAAGTACTTTCTTATGACAGTAGCGAAGATTAAGCACAAGCAACAAACAAAGCACAACAACAACCACAACACAACAACAACAACCCAAACAACCATAACACAAACTACTACTACTACTACTACTATATACTACTACTACTACTACTAGCCTATTGCACGTACGCCGCATTCAGTTCAACCCCAAGAATTATAAAAATCGAAAAAAGAGGAATAAATAAAACACAAAAAACAAAAAAAAAAAAATCATCACCCACCCAGCTGCACAACAGCAACAACAACAACAAACAACAACACAACAACACAACAACCAAAACATCAATCACACAACAACCAGAAGCACACATATTAAATATGTAACTAGAAGGAAATAAAATGCAAAACAACCAAAAACATCTATACAACACAACAACAACACAACACAACAACAAACAACAACACAACAAAAGCAGAGACATAATTTAGATATTGAAAGAGAAATACAGAAAAAACGCAGTACGACACAACAATAACAACAAGAGCAAGAAGTGAGCACACAAAGAAAAGAAAAAAAAAGATATTTCAGTATATTTTTAAATATTAATTTCATGAAAGATATAGAATGCGTTTAAGAGAAAATGAAGATGAGGGATATCTCAAGGATGTGTGTTTTTAAAGCAGGGAAGAGGGATCATCTCAGGAATCCTCTAAAAAGTGGGATGAACAATAATCCCAGGAAATTCCTCCTAAAAGTAAAATGAGGAAGATTCAAAGAAATTCTTATAAAGTTGGGGGAAATGAAGGAATCATCCAAAGTGGAAATGAGTGAATACCTCAGGAATCCTCTGGGAATGAGGAATATCTCGGAGATCCTCTAAAGTGGGGAAACGAAGGGAAAATAACTAGGAATCTAAGGGATGTAGGATATCTCAGGATCCTCTAAAGTGGAATGAGGAATTCTCAGAAATTTCTATAAAGTGGAATGATCAGTATCTCAGGAACACTAAGTAGAATTGAGGAAATATCTTCGAAGGAATCCTAAAGAGGACATGAGGATATCTCTGAAATCCTCTAAATAGTATGAATTAAGACAAAGTTTTGAGTTACGACGCTCCAACGTTTAATAAGATGCAGCAGGTGTTTTACGTTGAAAGAAAACAAGAGAAGTGAGGAAGGAAGTGTAGATCAAGTATTTTAAAAATTATTGTTAAATAATAGAGTGAAGAGGAACCAGAAGAGAGTTGCTGCATTTTTTTATGCATACAAATAATTTTTAAATGATTAGTTGTTCTATATAATTCTTTTTACATATTTCTCATATTTCTAGACTACAATTGCTTGTAGAGTTTGAAAGCTGCATAGTTACTGAAGGCTTCGCCACTGCGACAAATAGCAAGAGAATATGCAGTATTGAAACACTCTGGGTAATATGATGAGATCTTATCCCTTCAGGTAAGTGTAAATCACAGTAAGATGTAATCTCTATATATATATTATATATAATATAATATAATATTATATATATATATATATATATATATATTATATATATATATATATATATATATTATATATATTATATATATTTATTATATGATATATATTTATTTATATATATATATATATATATATATATTATATATATTTATATATATATTTATATATTATATATTATATATTAATAATATTATATATATAATATATATACCTATATATATATATATAAATAATGGTTTGAAAAGTATCACAAAAATTGCATTAAAAAGCCGCAAATTTAATTAGGAAGCCAGAGCATTTACGACAAAATATGAAGGGCTGCCAGTTTTGGCTGCGATCGATGCCATAATAATACTATCTCCCAGCCGGTCAGCGTATTTTTCCATCATTTTCTCCACCATGTAATCCTTCTTAAACAGCCGACTATTCATCATCCTTATTTCAATGATGACCCTCTCATATCCGCCTCTGGTTTCTCATTTAGGCCTTATTCTTCACAATCACACTATTCTCTTTATTAGTTCAGTGGGGTCCTACTTTATCAATTCTTCTCTAGGAAATTAGAGTTATGATTATGATTTTTTAAAAAAAAGAAGGAAAATTAATTTTACAGAAACAACCAAAGATAAAAAATATAAGAGAGATAAATTGAAAATCTAATTTTATTTTATACCAAAAAAATTTGATTTTATTATATCACAAAAGTTATCAAAAATATATAAAAGAGAAAAAAGAAGATGGACAAATAAGGAAAGAAGAAAAGAATAAAAACCTGAAAGAAGAAGAAACAACAATAAGAAAGAAGAAAAAAAACAAACGACAAACAGATCAAGAAAAACAATGAACTCCACTAGAGCTGCCGCAAACGAATAGTAAAAACAAATCGAATAAAGTAATACATTAGAAAGAAAAAGAAAGAAGAAAGAAGAAAGAAGAAAAGAAGATAGAGAAAAGAAAAGGAAAGAAAGATAAAGATACAATATTACAGACAGAAAGAAGAGAAGAAAGTAAGAAAGAAAGAAAGAAGAAGAAAAATAGTAGGAGAAGAGAGAGAGAGAGAGAGAGGAGAGAGAGAGAGATGAGAGAAGAGAGAGAGAGAGAGAGGAGGGTAAGAGAGAGGAGAGAGAGAGAAATCAATTATATTTTACTTTATTAATATTTTAATCTTTATAACTTTGATAATTGTTACTTTCATTTGTTGGCGAATTTAGTCATAATAACAAAAATAACAAAAATAAAAGGAAATTTGTTTTGTATACATTTTAATTCTTAAGTTTATAAAAACTAAAAACAATTTATAATCTCGTAGGAATGTTTTTTAAGTATTTACTATTATTATTCGAAAAATTTCATCCTTTAAAAATTTTTTGCGAGAATCTATCAACTAAGGATCCAAAACGTTGGTAAATTTGGACCATCCCCAAACCTGTTGAAAAGAATATATTCCATGTGTCAGGAATAATTTGATAAATCCATTGTATATTATATATAATATAATATATTATATATATATATATAAACATTCATCTATTATATATAATATATTTTATTATAGGTATTTTTAATATAATATATAGATATCTATATAGAAATATATATTGAAAATACCTACGGGGAAGAAAATAAATTTTTATTATTATATAGCTTTTTTGTGAAGATCCTACTCTGATAGCCAAAATATGGTAGATAATGGCTTAGAGCGACAACTACTCATCAATCCATATCTCAAAATCATAGCCACAGGAAAAGGAATCATTGCGTGGATGTGGTTTAAGTTTAGGGCGGAAAATGTTTAAAAAAAAAAAAAAAAATATATTATATATATAATATATATATATATTATATATATATATTATATATATTATATATATTATATATATATATATATAATATTATATATATATATAATTATATATATATATATATATATTATTATATATATATATTATATATCTCAAAACATACAATAGCTACAGCGAAAGGGATAATTTTGGAATCTTGGTAAATTTTAGATTCCGGAATGTAAAAAAATAAAATAAAAAAATTTATTGTTATAATTATTAGTAAATGATTAGAGAGCTTATTTAGAGACATTTTTATTTGGTTCGTTAAAATAAATAGCATTTCTATTAAATTTTGCTTTTTGTTCTTTTACTAAAGAATTACCAGGGTTTACCGCACCGTGGCAGGAAGTCGCGGTTCTCGGGCTTCCGGGGAACTACGGGGTAGGACTAATTCCCCCTCGGGGAAGGGTCTCCGGAACCCGCTCTTTGGTTATTGGGTGTCGCGGGGGTTCCTCCGCCCGTCCCCTACGGGGGTATGGAAACGTCCCCCCTGTGTTCCCCGTCGGTCGAGCCCCCTACATGACCGTGTAATACCTTTACAATAAATTATATTTATAATATTATATATATATATATAATATATATTTATATTATATATAATATCTATATATATATTTATAATTATATATATATAATATATATTATATATTAATATATATATATTATTATATATATACTTATATAATATATATATAATGTCCCCTGCCCTCCTAAAAAAAAATGCCAATATTTATTTTATTTAATTTATTTATTTATTTTTTTACCATTTTCCTAACTAAATTTACAGGATTCCAAAATATGTATTCCTTTTCTATGTAGCTATTGTAGTTTTTGGGATATGATTTTTTTTTTTTCTTTTTTTTTTTTTTTACAGTTTCCGCAATAATTTTTGCCAGGATTCCACAATGTATTTCCTTTTCCTGCTAGCTATTTTTAGTTTTTGAGATATAGTCGATGATACGTTGTCGCTATATATCATTCATGTTTTCTGAATAATTATAATATACATTATATATATTTATATATATATATTATATATATATATAATTATATATAATACTATATATATATATTTAAATATATTTATATATATATATATTATATATTATAGATTATATATATATTATATATATTATTTATATTATTATATTTATTATATAATATATATATATATATATATATATTTATATAATATATTATATATATATAAATTAATTATTATAATAAATTTATATATATTATTATATATATATTATATATATATATTTTATTATATATAATCTATATGAAAACGTGAAATCAGGAAAGGTTTAAGGAATATAAAGTACGAAGCAACAGATTTGCATCCAAAGAGTATTAAAGTTCCACGATGTTGAATGAAATGAATGAGACTCGGAAATATATTTTACATAAATTAAAGAACCTTAAAGTTAACTTTTTCCTAATTTATTAAAACCACTCACAAATATAAACGATGAATAAAGATATAATAACTTTAAATTCTATGGCTTTAAATTAACCGATTGGATTTTCTTATTAATATCATTTTTAATCACTCACAAAGCTATTACTGTTGGTTTGAGTCATCCTCACAAAAAGAATGTTTATTAAACACAACAAAAACGTAGCAACACTAATATGTTTGTGCTTTAGTTACAATTAGAATAGCATATTATCACGAAAGATTACAAGAAGCATGCTTTTCTTGGTAATAACAGTAATGTAATATATATTGATATTATATATATAATATATATATATATATATTATAATAATATATATATATATATCTAAATCTA
>JABUQX010001539.1:0-2500 GCA_015478945.1 Trachelipus rathkii | reverse complement strand
CTATATATTTTCATAGGAGTTGATATGGGGTGTGGTAGGTCATGCATAAAAGAGTGTTGGTGATAAAATGGAGCCCTGGGAGACTCCATTATATAATTTGTATGTGCGGGAGGAGTGGTATCCGTAGGTAAAACTCTAGCTGTACGACCAGATCGGAAATTTATTTCTATGTTTTCTTGTCATTGATGTTTATTTCTATGTTTTCTTGTCATTGATGTTTATTTCTATGTTTTCTTGTCATTGATGTTTATTTCTATGTTTTCTTGTCTTTTAAAGATATATATTAACACACCCACAGATATTATACTTTGCATGAGATATTATATAAAAAATATATAATCATATAAATAATAATAGTAATAATAATAATAATCAGAGAATTCACTTGCCTATCTTCATACAGTGAAGCTTTAAAGAAACGCAATAAAATCGTTGTCATCATTATTATAAATAAAAATAAAACGATTTTGTACAAAAACATACATATAATATATACATATATATACACCTATATCTAATCACTACCTATATATATATTATATACTATATAATACTATTATTATATATATATATATATTATATATATATATATATACAACTTACTGAACGGATGGGCTTCCTGACCAGACCACGCTCAGAGGGAGGATAAAACAACATGGGGAGAGTGAATTCTCAGCAAGTGTACTAATGAGCATGTTTCTACCGCCACTTATATATATAGTATAGTATATAATATTTATATATAATTATATAATATATAGATATATATAAATATAATAGTATATAGTATATATATATAGTATGATTAGATATTGTATTAATGTGCGTGAGATCTGAGTACGCGAATCTGTATTAATATTAATAATCGGAGAATAGATAGTAATGTGTGTGGGTTTGCTGGTGCAAGAAGGAATAGGTATTTGGGGGAGGAGCTATTAGGAATGAGGTAATAGGTAGAGTGAGAACCTGAAGAAGGTAAATCTGCAGTAGAGTTGAAATTACTGGTGAACATGATCAAGAACGGAGGCGAATGGTGATTGATTGGGATTTAGAAGTTGTGTAATAAAGCATTTATGGAGGGTATAGTTTCCGGGCGATTGGGGAGACGCAGTATATACCCTTGATATGAAGGGTAAGGGATAAGGGGAACTGTAGAATTTAGGAATTAGTTTATTGAGTGTTTGTAGGGAAGATATATGAATGGTATTTTAGTGAAAGAGTCGTCGAGTGCAACTGAAGGACTGATTTGGTGAAGAACAAAGGGCGTTAGGAGTGGGTAGAGGATGTGTGCGATCAAATCTTTACATTGAACAAATGACTGAGAAAATTACGTAAGAAGAAGAATAAATTGTATTTAGGTTTTATGGATTTGCAACAGGCGTATGATAGGAATTATAGAGAAGCTCTATGGCAGTGTTAGTAATATATGATGATGTGTAGGCTTCTGAATGGAATCAACAATATGTATGACGATGTGAAGCGTGTGTAAGATAAAATGGGTGGTTCAAAAGTGATTGGTTTAAATATTAATAGCGGAGTAGGCAGGGAGTTGTGTTATGTCCTTGGTTATTCAATTTGGTATATGGCTGGGTTATGAAAGAATTAGAGATGGGGGTGGGCAGGGAAATGGCTGTTAGAAGATGGTGAATGGGAGGGGTGCCTACGGATTATGATGGGGAGTGATTTGGGTTTTTTGATGTGAATCTGAAGAGAGAGAGTTTGAGAAGGATTGGTAGAGAATTTGCAGGGTGGTGTAAACAGGCAGGGGTTTGCAAAGTAATACATAGATAAGAGTACGGTTACTGGTGTGAGTGAGGGTAGTCTCGTGCAGAAGTTATGTTACAGCTGGTGAGCAGCCTGGAACAGTGTCCTGAGTTTAAATATTTAGGATATATGTTGGATGAAAAGGGAACGGATTGAATGCAGAGTGTAGTAGGAAAGTTTTTGAATGGCAGAAAGGAGGCTGGTGCAAGTGTAAATCATTGTGAAGTGTAAAGTGAATAAGTCTTGAGTGCGCCGCTAAGGTCTTACATGAGGATATGTTGCTATAATGTTAAGAATGGTATAGTAGTGAGACTATGGTCTGGATAAAAGGTATAGATCTAAAGTTTCATGTGTTCAGAATGGCAATCTTTAGAGGCGTGTTAGGTGTGAAAGGAATTGATAAAATTGAGGAAGTGAACGATAGGTAGAGAGTTATGTGGTGGTGAAGAAAAATGAGTAAATGAGACGATAATGAGTACGTTGAGAATGTGTGGTCGCAGTGTGGAGGAGGATGAATGAGTGTTGGTGTAATAGCGGGAGATGTTATAGGTGGTGAGAGTGTTGGTACGGAGCCGGCTGGGAGACCGAGGGAGAAAAGTGGATTGAGTCAGTAAGGATTCTGGGAGGAAGAAATGTGAGTTGGAGAGCGAGAAGAAAGGTGTTATAGAGTGAATGCGGGGTTTGTGAGGGGGTTGGTGGTGCTGACCCACGGTGGGACGAGAGGATAACTCACACT
>JABUQX010001538.1:45000-55000 GCA_015478945.1 Trachelipus rathkii | reverse complement strand
ATCTATTATAATCTAAATAAATAAAAATTAAATTTTAATTCAGGGAGAAACACTGTAACCTCTTCCGCTATAAAAAAAATATATATATTTTCAATTTAATGTAATTAAAAAATTTAGCCCCCCCCCAAAAAAAAATGAGGAAAGAAAGAAAAAAAAAGAAGATAAAAAAAAACACCAAACAACAAAGAAATAAAACCCCTCATTCAGCTTTCCTTCATCATTGGGTATTTCTGGGGGTTATCTCCTACGAGTTAAAAACCCTTAGAATTTATGATACTTAATTTAGGTGCGTAAATAATGACTACGCATCGTTAGGATAAAAAAAAAATAGTACAAAAACTTTCACAGTGACTCTAATACCTGTGTATGAGTGCAGGTAATAGTTTATAATTACACTTTATTAGGCATTTTTCGTTTCTACTTAGCCCGTAAATTAGGTCCAATTATGTAAGAAAAATAGGTTTTATTTAACATATTTAAATCAAAACATGAAAATAGTTTGGAATATTAAGTGAAATTATCGGTTAATGAAAACGACTGCTAAATGAAAAAACTGACAGTTTAAATGAACTAAGACAGTAAATTGTTTTTTATACTTCCAACTCCGGAAGAAAAAACCTAACATTCAAAAACTATAATTTTATTTCCCTCGAACGAAAAACCAACTACTACAATCTCGAACAAAAATAATTTTACTTCCTTAAAAAACAACCACTAAAATCTCGAACAAAAATAAATATATAATATATATATATTAATATATATGTTCAGCGTCTGGATTAGCCGTCATATGTATCTTTAAAACTATTAATGCTAACCGGGAAAAGGAATACTTGCTGGAATGCTGGTCCAAATTTAGTGCGGAAAATGTAAAATAAAAATAAAAAATAAAAATAAAAAAATAAAAAAAATATATCTCAAAAACTACAATAGCTACAGCGAAAAGGAATAAATTTTTTGGAATCCTTGTAAAATTTCACATAAGAAAAAATGTAAAAAGAAAAAAAAAAAAAAAAATTATGTTAAAATTATTAGAATATGATATTAATATATATATATATAATATATATATAATATAGATACATATATATATATATTAATATATATATATTTATAAATATATATTATATATATATTATATATATATAATATATATTATATATTATATAATATATATATATATATATATATAGATATATGACCTTTTGTTTTACGCCTCCCGTCAGGTTTGAATTTTTTGATATTATGTTTTTAATTTATTTCTAGTATAATGATCCTAACAATCAATTTAATGGTAACGACATGATTCAAAAATATATAGGACCTTTTACGTTTTATGACTCTTTCATTTTAATTATTTTTTTTTTTAACTAAAGAATACCCAAGGGTCGGGTAAACCGCAAAGATGGAGGATCGGTCTCTCGCGTCTTCCGGAAACGAAGGTAGGACTATTTCCCATCCCTCCTGGGAGGCGTCTCCGGAACCCCGCTCTTTGGTATTTGGTGTTGCGGGGGTTCCTCCGCCCTTCCCTACGGGGTATGAAAACGTCTCCCCCTCTGTCCCCCGTCGCTCGAGCCCCCTAAATTTTTTTTTTATTTGTTATATTAATTTTTTTTACATTTTTAATAATTTTTTACGCTATTCCAAATATGTAATTGGTTTTCCTGTAAGTGTATTTCATTTTTGAAACAATATTTAATTTTAAATGTGATTTTTTAAAAAATTATTTAAAATATTTCGAACATTTGAATCATGTTCGTTACCACTGAAATTCATTGTTATTATCATATAGTAGCAATATATATTAAAAAAAAAAAAATCCAAACTGACGGAGTCGTTGGGGAGAAAAAGGTATATATATATATATAGTATATAATATATATATATATATATATTAATATATATATATATATAATATATATATATATATATATATATATATATATATATAATATAGACCACTTGTCCCTTAAAAGGAAGTTACATAAAGACATAATATCGACAATCGCAGAAATCTGCTCGTGCAGCCCAGCAGTGTCACGTGTTAGCTAAAACCCAATAGAAAGATCGCGAGAGTTTCCACAAGTTGCTTTTTTTTTATCATGTTAATTTTTATATTGGTTATTTAAAAAAAAAATTTATATATATTTTTAAGGGCTCGAGCCGACGGAGGGACAGAGGGACGAGGTCCCCCCGTTGGGTCCCCCGCTGAGGCCGAGAGACCCTGACTCTTCCCATCTTTGCGATACCCTTGGTGTATTCTTTAGTTTAAAAAAAAAAAAACTGTTATTGACAACCTTGTCGCACTATTTCCTTGAAATAATCGAAAAAAATCGATTTTACATGTTCGTTCGATATATATCGGTTAATTTCCTTTTAAAGGACAAGTTCATAGTATATATATATATATATATATAATATAATAATTATATTATTATATATATATAATATATATTATAATATATAATAATATAATATAAATATATATATATATATAACTATATCATATCTTTACCCCTGTCCATATCATATCGATACGATTGCATGAATCCGAACACATTGACAAAAATTAAAATAAAACTATTTATATTATGAAGTTGTTGTAATAAAAGACTTCACACCTTTAAAATATTTAAAAAAAAGTTTAAATCTATACTACCTAACGTAACTTTTAAAATAACCTTACTTATCGTAACATAACCTTACTTATCTAAATTATAACTTATAATAATATATAATATGAATTTCCATAGTTTCAATAAACAACAAACAACAATTTATTATATATATATATATATATATATATATATATAATAATATATATATATAATATATAATTATATATATATATATATATATATAATATATATATTATAAATATATATATATATAATATATTATATATATATATATATATATATTATATTTCAAAAAACTCTTCTCACTATTGGCGCGTGCCCGTTCTCCACTTTTGCTCGGACAACGTAACATAGGAAAAAAATTGATTCTCAGCCTCATTGAACAGGGTAATGGAATGAGCCATATATGTATATTATATATATAATATATATATATATATATATTATATATATAATATATATTATATATAATATATATAGATATATATATATATATATAATATATAAATATATAATAATATATATAATATATATAATATATATATAGGCACTTGTCCTTAAAGAAGTTACATAAAAGACAATTGCAGCCCTGCAAGTCACGTGTTAGCAAAAAACTCCAATAGAAAGCATTCTGAGAGGTTACCACAAGTTCTTTTTTTTACATGTAATTTTTATATTTTAATTTTTTTAATTTTTTTTAATCTTTTTTAAGGTTCGAGCCACGGAAGACATAGGAGGGACGAATCCCCCTCGCTCCCCCGCTGGAGGATGAGAGACCCTGACTCTTTCCATCTTTGCCATTTAATCTTTGGGTATACCTTTAGTTAAAAAAAAAAAAAAAAAATGTTATTGGCAACCTTGACGCACTTATGCCTTGAAATAATCGAAAAAAATCGAACATATGTTCTTGTCGATATATATCGTAATTTCCTTTAAAAGACAAGTCCATATTATATATATAATATATATATATATATATATATATATCATATATATATATATATATATATAATATATATATATATATATATATATAATATATATATATAATATATATATATATATATATATAATATAATATACCTAGCTATAAATTATACCTTTATTATCCAGATCATCCCGAAACAGTGCTAGTCACTGTAAACTAAAAAACGAATACAAGCTCCAGTGAAGTACAACAGCTACAAAGAAAATACAAAGACAACCCATTGTTTATTATAAACGAGGCACCGCACTTTTTATCATAGACCTTTTTAACACACAACAAATAGAAATTCACATAGAGAAACCTCAACTAAGCTCCTTGCACAAATCTAACATTACCTGTTCAACAATGACGAGTACACTCAGCTGTGTTAATAATGATTAGCCAACTCTAGATTTCCTCTGAGCGAGAGATCACGACACGAGAGACACTAACCACCCCGCAAATCGCGATCGGTGCCTCATATCCCGACACACCAAACCGCCGCCGGCGACATATAACTCGTTGCCATCACCATGGTATTTAAACACACTAAACAGGAAATCTTACCACGAGATAAAACTAAAGATGGACAGAGTCGGGGTTCTCGGCGCCGACCGTACACTGACAGGGCGGCACCGACGCAAGGACGAAGTCCCCCCTCTTCTAACCTTCTGTCGGCTCGAACTCAAGCAGAGGACTTATAAAGTAACAACAATAACTCCACTTTTCTCCCCAAGCTGCTGCTCACAAAGCCTACACACCAGTACAACTACCCCTTTGGTAAGCTTACGCGCTCTCTCTTGAACTACCGGCATGTAATTCCAAAAGATCCACACCACCAGTGCCCGTACCGCTCGCAACTGACTCTAAGCGTACCTCATATCACTCAATACTCCAACTACGTCTAGACCGCCGCTTATATGTACACACTACTACATATTACACAGACATTAACACCATTAATTATTTCATGTTCCCAACGAGTATCATCACGACTCGAACATACCTCATGTACCCTCTGCTTATAATATCAACGACTATCATCTGTCTACTTTACTTTCCTCCAGAGAGTTGTAACTAGGCTGAGTAACTTTTCTCCCTAGCATAACACGCCTGCCCATGACCTCCCTCCGGAGAGCTGCCACTCACCACTCAATAAACCTACGCCATATAGCAATTCACCTAGTATAAACTCCTAACGTCTCCATCCTCTATCTGCGTTATCAGACCCTATCCTTTCACGACTATATAGTACTTCTACGTAGCATTAACTATCATAAATAATACATTATAGTATAACCTACTCACTGAATACTGATCATAACTATATATACTAGCCTACAATTGTTGCAAATTCTATGCAAAGCTCGTCTAACCAACTCAATAGTTGCCTAGACTTACAGCCATAACCTAACAAAAAATCGCTTCCCTAACCCCACCAGATAGCTGTTAACTCTAAGCTCACGATTCTAGCATACCTTCTAACTATAAATAACTCTAAATATATTTCGATTTTTACCCATTAATCGATATATCGATATAAAATATTGATATCACTTGATATTTTGCAAGAAAACTACAACTGATTATGAAACCTGCTAGTAGCGTAATAGCATATATAATATATATATATATATATATAATATATATATAACTATTAATATATATATATATATATTATATATATTATATATATATATAATATATATAGTATATATAATATATAATATATTATATAAATATAAATAATAATATATACTCACCCGACTAATTGAACCGTCGAGCTAATAGACCCATTTTAAATATACCATCACGCTATAACACTACTTACTCTTTGCCATTGACTGCAAGGTGCCCTTCCTGCCGAAGGCAGATTTTGACTTACACTTAGTATTGTTATCCATTGTGTATAAATGAATTACTAGTATGAGCTAAAACGCAGATGGTAGTTGCTACTCTAGCACATCTACTGAAGCCTTCGATCTACCATGAAAATCTTCATGACTTTGACACCCACCAGCACAATTCAATATTTTATTGTGACTAGTACTTATTATATACCATAATATATATATATCTTTAGTACCTAGAACATATATATAATCTATATAGCCTATACTACTTAATATACTACCCTCGATATATATATTAATATATATATATATATATATATATAATATATATCTATAATATATATATATATATTATAGTATATATATATATATTAATAATATATATATATTCATATAATAATATATATATATATATATATATATATATATAATATATATATAATATATAGTATAATATATATATATAATAATATATATAATATATATATATATATATATTATATATATAATATATTATTATTTATATATATACATATAGATATATATATATATATATATTAAATATATATATATAATAGATATATTATATATATATATATATAATATATATTATTATATATATATATATATATATATATCAGTGGCTACCTGAAGGATTACCCTGGTATATTAATATATATATAATATATATATATATAATAATATATATATATATAGTATCATATAATATATAATATATATATAAAATATATATTAATAATATATATAATATATATATTATTATATATATATATATATATAATATAATATATATATAGTATATATATATATATAAGATATATATATATTATATATATATATATAATATAAATATATTATAATATATTATAATATATATATTATAATATAATATATAATATATATATATATATATATATATAGATATATATATAATTAATTATATATAATATATTATCATATATATATATATATAATATATATATATATATATATATATATATATATATTATAATATATATATATATACTATAACTATATCTAATATATATATATATATATATATATAAATATATATTATATATATAATAATAATATATATATATTATATTAATAATATATAATATATAATATATATATAAGGGAAAATATAACGAAAACATTTTACAAATTGCATTAAGTTACTGTACTATTATTTTAGGAAAAATATTCTCACGTCATTTGAATAAAAACTGTATTTATGGTATTACTATTATAATGAGATTGACTCAAAAACGGCGTATAAGCCCTACCAACAATTTAAATAAAGCTGTTTTGTTCTTACAATAAGTTAGTAACTTTATGTAACTATTAATCTTAATATAAATAACACTTACTTCTATTAGGGATTATTCAATTATACCAAAGGTAAACGGCCACTTAAGTAATTAAATATAATTAAAGATTCAATAATCGCACATATTAATACCCTTACTTCAAAACTAAGCAGTAAACACAATTCATCTATGCTATACATTTCATTTTACTCTGTCAGCCGTAAGTGGGGTTAGTACCTGGGACATGAGATAGAAGCTACCATTAGATAGATAGATAGATATAAGATAATAGATAGATAGATAGATAGATACTTTGCTGGATTTAAAAAAGTAATTTTTATACTGAGATAAGAGAGATGAGAGAGAGAGAAGACGAGAGAGAGAGAGAAGAGTGAGAGAGGAGAGAGAGAGAATCAAAAATTCTTTCTCACATTTCCAAATTTGTTCGTACGTTTTCAAGCGAAAATTTACGTTCCCGTGATTTTCGTATCTTTTCGATCGTTCAGCAAGGTATGATGACCGGCCTGGCCCAGTATAATATATACGAAAAATGAAAATTTACGTAACCCCATAGATTAAATTTTAACTCTGTAGGAAACAGAGTAAGGAAGGAAAAATTTCACTAAATTTTAGATTATTGTAAATGCTTTATGCTAATAGTACTTGTTTTTCTTGCAAATTGATTTTGATTTGACCGTTGCACTTTTTTCCATATAAAATGTAAAATTTAGTAAACTTTACCATTTAATTATTTTATTAAAAATACTCAAAAATATTGGGTAGGAGCTACCTACCTTACCTACCCTATGTATACGCCCCTGATATATATATATATATATATTATCATAAATATCATACTAAATATATATATATAATATATATAATATTATATAATATATAATATATATATATATCATTATATATATATATATAATAATATATATTATATATATAATAATATTATTAATATTATAATATATATTATATATATATTAATATATATATATTATATATATATATAAAAATATTTTATATATATATACTATATATATAATATATGATAATATGTAAGTACTTGTTGGGCATATATTTAACCCCTGTATTCTTATATAGAAGTTAATTATTAAATAATAGAAACATGAATAGAGAGTATAGATGTGCCGCTACACCGATATGGTGAGCGCGTGCCTTGGTGTGCTCCCCTCTGCGGAAACTGATATGCGGCACACACTTTTCGAGGATAGTGCTTTGGTAAGTGTTTAGAGCAAGACCTCCAAGTACTC
The DNA here is from genome assembly GCA_015478945.1 of Trachelipus rathkii. Classification (NCBI taxonomy): domain Eukaryota; kingdom Metazoa; phylum Arthropoda; class Malacostraca; order Isopoda; family Trachelipodidae; genus Trachelipus; species Trachelipus rathkii. Next base: position 46,924 of record JABUQX010001538.1, on the reverse strand, counting down.
TGGGGTACGGTGCATAAAATGAGGTACTGCGCTAGCCCTATTCTATGCATCAAATATCCTTACTACTTCTTCTAGAGTCCTCTTATAAGTATATAGAGTACTATATAATATAATATATAGGGTATTAGTATAGATTATATATATATAATATGATATATATATATATATATAATATATCTATATATATATAATAATATATATATATATATATATATATATATATATAATATATATATATTAATGAATTAATTTATGTTCATTCTCCCTGTCTCACTCGATTAAAATATTGCTTTCTAGCATAATATATTCTCTATATCCGTTAATTTTATTTTTAACAAACAGTTTACTACGTAGAACAACAAAAAAAACGATCTCCATTTCCAGTTAGTCCTCAAGCCTACTACTTTTACTAATAAATATTAATTACGTTTTAACTTCATTACTGACTACCAGTGTGTTTAGTCATGAGAGCGATTGTTTATGTTCAGATATAATTTTAATTATATCAAATCAGACTTTGTATGAAGCTCGTTAGTTTGATATATATATATATATATATATATTATATATAATATATATATATATATATATATATATGGGTAGTATAGTATAGTAGTTATATATTATATATATAATATATATATATATAATATATATAAATATTAGAGAAAAAGGATTAGGAGAGGACCCTTCTTTCCGGTTCGGGACCTCAGTCACTTTTCTTCTATCTGAGGCAGCAGGTCATCTCAAATGTCAAAAGGAAGGTTTTTTCAATCTTACTTATCCTACTGAAAAGGATAGTGTAGTTTTTCTCACCTCCTACCCATTTTTTTTTCATAATAGTGGTGATGATATATCATGTGGGTCAGAGTGTCTAAAGCTGACATCATGTAACTTTTGAACGAGTAGCAAGCCTACAAGAAAACAAATTGCCAGATTTGGAATCAGCGGAAAATTTAAGGAGGTTTTTATTTTTATTTGTATTTTATTTTTATTTTTTTTTTATTCTTTCGGAAATATAAACAACGAGCCATAATTTTCTCCAAGCAATTGACGATATTTTTATCATTTAAATTAAGTAGCCAGGCAATGCTCAGCCTACGACTGAAAAACGAATAAATGTGAAGCAGCATATCTTCATTACTATAGTATTTTTATATATTTAGATTGTTATTTCATTATTATTTGATTTTTTATTTTCAAAAATATTTTGTAAAAAAAAATATTCCAAAGAAAAACGAATTATAGACTTTTTAGAAGAGAATAAAAATTAATTTAGAAGAATTTAAATTTGGAAACGTATGTTAAAGGTAAAATTTTTTTTCTTGTAATTAAAGTAATAGCATATTGTAAATAATATTTTTTTTTTTTTTTTTAACTAAATAAAAAATTTGTTAAATCTTAAATTTTGTATTAATCGGGGTCTCTCGGCCTCCCGTGGACGCGGGGAATTCGTAACCACTATGTCACCCCTCGGCTTGAGTTTCCTAATTGGAAATAAAAAAAAAAAAAAATCCAAAAATTTTCCGATAAACGCAAAAAAAAAAAAAAAAAAAAAAAAAAAAAAAAAAAAAAAAAAAAAAAAAAAAATATTAAAAACCCCTCCTTAGAATTTTCCGCTGATTCCGAATATGTAATTTGTTTTACTGTAGGGGCTGCCGTTCTCGAGTTACATGATGTCAGCTTTAGACACTCTTACCATCATGTGATATACCTCTCTCCTACAGCAGAAAAGGTGTTGACATTGAACTCAATCTGAGAGTTTCCCCAAACAAGCACCTGCACCTTCCATGAAAAAGCTCTAAAGATATAATCATAAAGATATGATCATAAAGTGTCAGATATATAAAACCTGAATCCACAATAACAGGTGCAAATTAATAAACAGGTAGAACAGAATGACCATTATCTTTTCTAGAGATAA
>JABUQX010001538.1:5000-7500 GCA_015478945.1 Trachelipus rathkii | reverse complement strand
ACCTTTGAGAATCTGCCTTTCCATTAAATCACAAACTGATCGCAAAGTTCCAAACCGAATAAAGTTACAGATTGAATTATGTCGTAAACTGAATAAATAAAGTCACAGAATGAATAAAGTCGAAAACTGAATAAGTTGTCACGAACTGAATAAGGTCGTAATCTTAAAAAAGTCGAAAAGCAAATAAAGTCACAATCTAAATAAAGTCGCAAGACGAATTAAGTCGCAAACTAAATAAAATCGAAAACTGAATAAAGTCACAAACTTAATAAAGTCACAAACTGAATAAAGCCGCAAAACGAATAAAGGTGCGGACTGGATAAAATCTCAATGCGAATAAAGTAAGCTGAATAAAATCTCAAACTGAATAAAATCGCAAACCGGGTAAAGTTTCAAATCTAAATAGACTCAAGCTGAATAAAGTTTCAAACTGAATTAAGCCACAAGCTGAATAAAGTCGCCAACTGAATACTCCTCCTGTAAGCTTTGCAAAATTCTCTTCAATGTTTCTTCCATTTCTTTTGTTTCAACATTTATTTTGAAAGCCAATATCTCAAGCAGATTTTCACATTAATTTTGAAAAAAAAAAAAAAAAAAAAAAAAAAAAAAGGTATTTATGACAATGTTGCTCATATCCAATCAATTCTATTCAAGAGTAAAAATTGCATAAAAAAATTACATCGAAATTATATAAAAATTACATAAAATATATTAGATTACAAAAATAATTCCAATATTAGTATTAAAAATTTCTTTTCAATTGAAATGAAAAAAATATTAAATTATAGGAAAAAATATTCATAAAATTATATAAAAAAATATACATAAAATTATCGAAAAAAAAAAAATCATAAAATTATCAAAATAATATACATAAAATTTTCGAAAAATTATTCATAAAATTATAAAAAAAATATCCATAATATTTTCAATAAACGACCTCTCGAACATCGACAGGAACTGAAATTATATTAAAAACATCGAAAGAACAAGATTAAAAAAAAGAAAAAGTAAGGAAATTAAGAAAAACATCAAGAACAAGTAAAAAAAAAAAACATTTAAATGTTGAAAACTTTGAAAAAAAAAACTAAAAAAAAAACATAAAAAAAACATTGTCTCTCCCTTGTATTTATTTTATAGACATATTCGGCATTTATTTATATTTCGACATTGAGGAGCAAAATAAAAACAACAAACACACACAAACACACTAAAACACACCCACACACACACACACCTACAAACACACAATAAAATACACACATACAATGCATACTCTTATCTTAATTCATGTTGTTTGATAACACGCCAATCAATTAATATTTAACTTCGTCATTATTTAAAACTCAAAGGAAAAATATTTATATTGACTCGAAGTAAACTTTTTTCTCTTTATTTTGTATCTAAGAAAAAAATTATTTTATACATTTGAACTCCTCTTCAAAAGATTTTTCCCTTTTTTGGGAACTCTCAATAGATTTAGTATCTCTCATCTTATATATATATATATATATATATATATATATATATATATATAATATATTTATATATATATATATATATTATATAATATATTTATATATATGTACAGGTATCACTATATTATATATATAGTATTATATATATATATATATAATATATATATATATAGTATATATATATAATATGATACTATATATATAGTATATATATATAATATATAAACTATATATATATTATATATATATATAATAATATATATATAGTATATATTATAATATATATATATATATATATATTATATACGTATATATAATATATATATATTATATATCTAATATATACTATATATGAGTACGTATAATAATATATATATATATATATATATATATATATAATACTATATATATATATATATATATATATATATAATATATATATATATATATTATATAAAATATAAATATATATTAATATATATTAATATAATAGTATATATATATATATAATATAAAATAGTATATATATATGGATAGTATTATTTTACTTTAGCTTTAAATATTTTACTATTTTTGGTGGCAACTTACGAGTAATATACATTTATGTATAATATTTATGTATTTTTAAGGTTTGTTTATCGAATTATTCAATTCTGAACTACCAAGGAGAATTTTTGGAATTTATTTTGATATCTGACTCTCTTTTGAATATATCTAATATAATATTGCTTGCACGACATTTTACGGTTGTCAGAAAATTCCTTGGATTTTCATTCCAAAACATTTTTAACGATGTGGTCAGGTCCAAATGATTTAGTATAGGTTAAAGGGAAGTACATGTCACCCCATTAAGGGATCCAAGAACTTTTCTCTGTATGTATATAATAAGTACAGAGTTTAACAATAGGATTTCGAAGGTCACTTGTAAACCGATATGTGAAGGCTTCTTTAAGTTAGGTGGAGTATAGGTCATTGGTAGAGTGCTCTGTACATTGACTAGCAGAAACACGACTGACATTGGT